>PVKS010053663.1:0-10333 GCA_004027875.1 Aplodontia rufa
CGACGTTAGCATAACAGAAAAGTAAAAACCGCTAGAGTTTTTATATATTGGAGAACCAGTAAACTCCACCAGTTTTTGCCTTAGTACACACCTAGAAAATGAAGTCGAAATAAAAAAAGGGGGGGGGGAATAATACTTAATAGTAAAACCCTGGATGTATGGATATTATGATTGCCTCTCATCCTTTCAGGGAATGGATCTTCTATTTCTGGCTGGATATGACCAGTTTTAACTTTTTTTTGAAGCTGGATTCAGGGGATCTGTAAGTCAGAAGACATGTTATCAGAGCTCCATCTGCTGGTAGTTGTTGAAAATGACTTCTGTGATCCCAGAGGTGGAGGTCAGCTTTTCTGCCCTGTGAAAGACCTTCTGTCTATGGTGGGAGGACAGACCCTTGAACACCGTTACTCCTCAGTCCCAGATCCTTTATGAGAGGAGGATTCAGGCCCCGGACCACACCTTCTACTGAGTCTGCCTGTGTTCAGCTGTTGGATCCAGGCACAGTTTTATGAGCCTGTTTTGCAGACCTGGGGGAGGCGGGTCCATGACAGGGAGTGTGGTTTTAAAGATGGATGCTCCTCTTCCCTTGCTGTTCCCCCAACTTCTTTAGGACTTCAGCCAAGCCTTCTGGTCCCGTTTCCACCTTTGATCTCCGTTGCTTCCTAACGGAGTATTCAGAGCTTGCTTTGCAAACCCAAAGAGGTTCTTGCCATGATCGGGCGGGCTGGGAGTGTGGTAACTAGCAAGCGGATAAAGTACGGATGCTTGCTCGGCTTCCTCGCCCTTGCCGTTCCCGCGCTGCCTCTTCCGAGCAAACCGCCGCTCTGTGCTTGTTTGAACGCTATTTCCAGTCACTGATCCTGCAGCCAGACCGAATGCAGGTCCGAGAAGTGTCCTTGCCAAACACTGACTTTAAAGCTGCATGGGTTTTTCTTTGCAGATGTGACTCCGGCGGGCGGGAGTGTAGGCGGGAGAGTGCAAATGCCGCCTGGCGGGGCAGCCGCTGCTGCCACCGCAGCTACGGCAGCCGAGACAGATCAGAACAAAGCCCCTGGTCTCTCCTAAGTTTCTATTGCTCAAATCTACTGCTAAGATTAGGACTGGTGATTCACTATGCTACTCCCCCCAAATACACCTCTAAATACTGGTGAGAAGCTGGCTATATCCTGATCAGTCGCGGAGGTGCAGGGAAAGCCTTTTGTCTTCAGAATGCCATCTTGCCGTCTCTCTTCATTTTTAATGTGGGCACTCAATGCTATGAATTTCCCCCTTAGGAAAGCTTTCATGCTGTCCCAGAGGTTTTGATATGTTGTGTCTTCATTTTCGTTCTCTTCCAATAATTTTTGGATTTCTTCTTTCATGTCTTCTTGGATCCATTCTTCATTTAATAGGGTATTATTCAATCTCCATGAATATGTGTGTTTTCTATTATGATTATTACTGTTGATCTCTAGGGTCACAGCATTGGGTCTGAAAGGACGCACAGGATGATGTCTACTTTTTTATACTTGCTGAGATGATCTTTATGAACCAGAATATGGTCTATTTTGGAGAAGTATCCATGTGCTGTAAAGAAGAAGGTATATTCTGCTAACTTGGGTTGGAAAATTTCATATATATCTATTAAATCCATTTGGTTTATGGAGTTATTTAGGCTGGCAATTTCTTTATTGATTTTTTATTTTGATGATCTGTCTAATGGTGACAGCGGAGAATTGAAGTCTTCCAGTATTCAGTATTATTGTGTTGTGATCCACGAGTGGTTTGATGTCATGCAGTACTTTATACACACAGTAGGGTGCATTGTTGTTTGGAGAGTAAATATTAACTATGGTTACACCTTCCTGTTGAAGGGTTCCTTTTAGTACTAGGTAGTGGCCTTCTTTATCTCTTTTGATTGATTTACAATTGAAATTTACTTTGTTGGATATAAGTATAGCGACACCGGCTTGTTTTCTTGGGCCGTAAGCACGGTAGATGTTTTTCCATCTTTTGACCTTTAATCTGTGGATGTCTTTGCCTGTTAGGTGAGTTTCTTGTAAGCAGCATATGGTTGGATTTTGTTTTTTGATCCAGTCTGCAAGTCTGTGTCTTTTAAGTGGTGCATTTAGACCATTCACATTCAGTGTTAAGATAAAAGTGTGTAATTGATTCGTAGTCATTGTGTCTTATTTAGCTAGTTCTGTGGTTGCCTTGGTTAGTTCTTGCTGGGTGATACTTTCACTGAATTTCTTCAGTTTGTGGACTATGTGTATCATGTTCTTGTTCTTCTGTCTGGAGTATTTCCTTGAGAATTCTTTTTAGGGCAGGTTTTCTGTTGACAAATTCTGCCAGTTTTGTTTTGTCATGGAAAATTTTTATTTCTCCATCAAATTTGAAGCTGAGATGTGCTGGGTATAGAATTTTGGGCTGCATGTTGTGGTCATTTAGACATTGAAAGATATTATTCCAAGACATTCTTGCTTCCAGTGTTTGGGTTGAAAAGTCAAAGACAATTCTTATTGGCTTGCCTCTGAATGTGATTTGGCATTTCTCTCTTGCTGCTTTTAATATACTTTCCTTGGTATCTCTGTTGATTATTTTGAATATGATGTGTCTAGGTGAGTTTCTCTTTTGATTAGGCCTATTTGGTCCTGTAAGCTTCCTGGATGAGCATGTCAGAATCTATGTTTATGTTGGAAAAGTTTTCTTTCATGATCTCTTTGAGAATATTCCTCACACTATTGGTGTGTGTCTCAATTTCTTCCTGTATTCCAATTACTCCCAGATTGTTCCTTCTCATTTCATCCCAGACATTCTTGAAATACTGTTCATGGTCTCTTGATTGTTTTTCTTTTTTGGCATTGGTGAGCTGTAGCTTGATTCACCTGTCTTCATTAACGGAAGTTCTTTCTTCAATTGTAGAGGTTCTATTTTCTATTGAAGTTATTCTATTATTGAATTCTTGCATGGTCCCTCTCATGTCATTGACTGCAGATTTGAGGTCTATAACTTCCTTTTTGAGATAATCTATTTCTTTAATTATCGAGTCTTTTAATTCTTGAGTTTTCTCAGTTATTCCCTTCATTATCTCTTCTATTAAGTCATTGTTCCTTTTTGTTATATTGATATGTTGATATATTGATATATTGATATATTGTTCTAGATTTTCATCTCGATCCCTGGCCATAGTCCCCTTACCAGGGAAGTTTGGGGATTGATATGCACCTCTTCGAGTTTGATTCCTCATGTCTGAAGAGATTCTTTTCTCTTATTTGTCAGGTGAACCCTATGTGGAAGCCATACAAGGTTTGGTTGTTCTTTTTCCTGTCTTCTGCCTTAAGGACTAAGCTATGGATTAGGAGATTTGTCCCAAACCTTACTTGAAATGGGGTTTTGTCAGGAGAGTTGATTTCAAAAGTCTACCCCCTTTACTGTGAACTGTTTGTTCACAGAATTCCAACACCTCATGCGCTAGTAGCAAATTATCAATGTGTACAACTAAATCTTACATTAAACAGTAGTGAATTGATTATTTAGCACAGAGTATAATGAACTGTTGAATTAATCTATGTAACTACAGTTAGTGATACTCCATATTTTTGGCCCAGCTGTAAACTGCTATTACATATGATGGACTTCTTGAACAAATATGTGTTATTCAGATTAACAATTGCAACAGTAATAGTTATGCAGCCTTAATAATGGGGGGTTGAAGAGAGTTAAACAATTTGGAGTGAGAAAGTGGGGGTAATGCCAGTGAAATTAAGACAAGAGAATATATATACCAATTACGTACAGTGAGAAAGTGGAGAAGGTAAAGAATTTTCTGAAGAAAGAAAACGAAATTGCTAAGAGAAAAATTTTTGAAAAAAAAAGAAAAGGGAAATTTTTAAAAAATTTACTAAATTTAAAATAAGGGAGAAAAGAAAGAAGTAAACAAGAAAATACAGTTCCAATGGGAAGCTAGGATAGCTGTGGCCTAATTTAGGAAGGGTTAAAGAGTTATTACTAAGATTTGGGTGGTCATTAAAGGGAAGACGTTATCCCTGTGAATTATGTTTGTCAGGCATAAAATATTTCATATACTATATGCACTGAGTAGGATCCTTCTTCTCAAGAATGAGGACAAGGCTAGACAGGATGGATAAGAGGGAATAAGAGAGATGGCAAATGGGAAAATAGAGAAAGAGAAAGAAACCTAAAATAGGGTATCATAATAGGAAGAAATATTATTGTTAATTTTTCCCCCAAAAGAAGAAGAGAAAAAAAAATGGAAGAATAGCGGGGATATCCACCCCTAGAAGTTAACAAGTCAGGGAGAAAAGAACAGGTATGGTTTTTATATATCAGACAACCAGTAAATTTTTCCAATTAATACAATGGTATACATCTAGAACATGCATTCAACAGTAGCAAAATAAAAAAATTCTTACTAGGCAACACTTGGAACTATAGATATTAAGAGTGTGTCTGGCCCTTAATAAAGTTAAGTTTGTTAACGGAACCTTGGAACTAAAACCAGTAAGGGAGTCTCTGGGACCTTTGGGAGGAGATGTTCACTTTGCTTCCAGGTTTTGATATGACTGTCACTCAGTCTGTGGTTATGTGATCTCACAAAGCAGACTGGGGTGTCTTTAGATTCCTGGGATTTCTAGGAGGGGCTTCCAATGAAGAGGATTGATTCTGAAAAGCCCTGAAGTTTGCCGGCTTCTCAGGGGAGCTGCAGCCAGAGGGCTTAATGAGCAGGGACCCTGGCTGATTTCTATTCTCCCTATGCTGGGAGAGGCATACACTGTCTCTTGAGTCAAAAGAGATGCTCCTCCTGGCTAGGAGGAGTGGACAGGGGAGGGAATTGCTCCACCTTTTTCCAAAAACTGAAGACCTCCTAAGAAGGGTGGAGTCTGGGGTTGATCTAGGCCTTTTCCTTGATGAGACTGAAGTCTGTGGTGATTTCCTGGTGCACTTATCCTAGGCTGCTCTAAAAAGCCAGAGAGAGCTATCTCCTCGGGCTTGGGATGGTCGCTTGGCTTTCCCACTGAGCCGCAAGTTCCACTGGGCTCCTCAGGGTGCCAATTCCCAGCACAGCTCTCATCCCCCGCAGAGTGTGAGCTCGGTGGGTGGGAGCAGCTCTGCACTTGCTCGCCCGATGCTGTCCTGAAGTTATTTTTATAAGGTACGGGCTTGGATCCCTGAGCACTGGAGCCCTGAGCGCCGGATCACTGTAACAATTCAGCTACAAGTGGCAGCGACGGCTGCTCGCAGCCCCGCCCTCTGCAGCCTCTGGTGGCCTCGGTCACTGTCCCCCCGCAGTACTCCCTCCAGTGGAATGTAATCCGAAACAAAAAGGTCGCATTTCTGATTCTCTGGCGGGATGGATAAATTCACCTTTTTTCTCCACGCTCTGTTCAGATCCCCCAGATTGTTGGTCCACTCACTGCCGTATCAGCCACACGCCTGCGTCAGGTAAACAAAGTCTGCAGTGGCACTAAGTTTAAAGCACTGTGACTTCTCTGCTGTGGGGAGTGCAGGGTGCTGGAATCCTCCACCATTCCACTCGCCAGCCAGCCACGCAGCAGTGGCAAGGGAACAAATACCGCTATAGCACTATATTTAAAGTACAGTGGCTTTTCTATGGGGATGAGATCATGGGCTGCTAGCCTCCTCCCTCACTCCTGGGTTTCAGCTGCCTGCCACGTCCAAGCCCGGACATAAAAAATTAGAAAACCACTCGTTACTCCCAAGTCTCTGGTCCTCAAATCAACTGAGCAAATTAGTACTGGGGTTTCAAGATGCTACTCCCCCCAAATGCACCTCAAAAATCTGGAAATGAACTGGTGATTTTCCGTCCAGATTCAGAGCTGCTGGGGGAAGGCATCTGTCTTCAAGTCACCATCTTGCAGTCAATCTTTTTAATTTTACAAAAGGGTATTACTAAGTTGCCCAGGGCCTTGCTAAGGTACCCAGATTGGCCTCAAACTTATAATTCTCTTACCTTAGGCTTACAAGTCACTACAATTACAGGCATGCTACACCATGCTCACCATGCTCAGGTTGTCTATGGTGGCTGTTTGTATGCTACTGACAATACTCATGCTTAAACCTATTCATATGATTGAATCTAAATTGCATTTCATGCAGACAGAATGTATCACTTTTTATTCAGTTCTTCAATCTTCATGTTTTGAGTAATTTTTCGATCCATTTATATTTAATGTTATTTATTGCATTCACATTTGTTATTTTTACTTTGTACAAGGAGGGGTGTGGTACTAGGGATTGAACCCTGAACTTCATTCAGGCTAGGCAGATGCTACATCTGCAACCCTTTTCATTTATTCTGAGATGAGTCTTGCTAAGTGGACCAGGCTAGTTTTGATCTTGCAGTCCTCCTGTCCTGTCTCCCAGGTGGCTGAGAACACAGGCCTGTGCCACTGTGCCCCTCTGCCATTTTCCTTTTTATTTTCCACATGTTGTAAATCTCTTTTTTTTGCTCTTCCTCATTTACTGTTTTCTTTTATATTAAGTGCATATGACTTAGTGTAACATTTTGATTCCTTTAATGATTTTTTCACTATTGTTTTAGGCATTTTCTTAGTGGTTGCTCTAGGACTTACATATACAAGTTAACATATGAAAAACCACTTCAGATTTATATTAACTTAATCCACTAAGATACAGAACTGTCAATCTTATGTACCGTTCCTCTCCTACAATTTTGCTTTGTGCACTCTCTCATTCTCTCTCTCGCTATATGTATAGCCATATATATGTATATATATCTTATAAATCCAATATTTCACTGTTGTAATTATCACTGTATAACTTTATATCTGTTAAAAAAACTGAGAGAAGAAGAGACTATGTTTGAAATGTTGGCTATATTAACCTTTTTAATTACCATATCTGATTCTTTTTTATTTCTTTTCTGGGTTCAAGATACCATTTGTTCCAATTTCCTTATTCCAATTAAGCTTTGCTTCTACATATATCCATTTGTCAGTTATTCTCAAACATATTCCATTTCTATATGTCATAGGACAAATAGTCCAATTATCTATAGATCTTATACAATTAAATTTACAACTAGTTAAGAAAAGAATAATCATCAATACTGAATTTTAGGGGGATCCAACATGGTGACCTGAAGGGAGGCAGCATTTCCTGAGGCTCCAGGTCTGCTTGTGAAAATCCCAGTTAATCTTCAACTTTCCAAGAGAGACTCTACTATCTGAAATAATAGACTCACTTCAAAATGGGCACTGACTTGCTATCATAATATACTGTGAGATCTTTCTCAAAAAAGCCCATCACAATGAAGCAAAGCCATAGGAAGCTCCAATTACTCCACCAAGAGCAACTTACTTAAAGTACAAGACATGCTCTCGGTCTCAGAAAATGAGGAAAAGGGGAAATAACTCTCCTCCTCAACCACATGGGTGTCCACCAAAGGACCCCATGGATGGAGCCCTAGAAGAAAACCTAAGGCATTGTGTCAGCATTATGATTACTAATGCAATCAAAGAGTTGAGAGATGAAATAAGGAAAGAGATCAGAGAGCAATTTCAAGAGATGAGAGACAACTTCTACAGGGAAATAAGGGATCAGTTCCAGGAGATGAAAGATCAGCTATAGAAGGATGTAGACATCCTGAAAAGAGATGTAGCAGAGCTATCAGGTTTGAAAAATACGGGTAAACAAATCAAATCTTCATTGGAAGATACCAATACCAGAGCTTACTCCACTAAAATAGAACTTCAGCTCTCGAAGAACAAGTATCAGACAATGAGGATAGGCTAAACAATATAGAATTCAAAGAAGATAAGCAAGATAAACAGCTTCTACTAGTTAATCAGAACTTCCAAGTAATATTTGATGAGATGAGGCATAATAATCTGAGAATCATTGGCCTGGAGGAAAATTCTGAACAGCAAACAAGAGGCTTAAAAAACATTTTAAGTGAAATCATAAGTGAGAACTTCCCTCATTTTACTATCGATCTGGAATATCACATCCAAGATGCTTATTGAACTCCAAATAGACCTAATCAATTGAGAAACTCACCAAGACATATCATATACAAAATGAATAACAGAGAAACTAAGGAGAGAATTCTAAAAGCTGCTAGAGGAAAGCCCTAAATCACATTCAGAGGCAAACCAATCTGGATCACTATGGACTTTTCAGATCAAACAATGAAGGCCAGAAGAGCTTAGAACAATATCTTTCAAGTGTTAAAAAATAACAACTTTCACCCAAAGACAATATATATCCGGCAAAACTTAGCTTCAGATGTGAAGGGGAAATTAAATACTTCAACGATAAACTCAAGCTAGCAAGATACATGAACACAAATCCTGCTCTACAGAACATTCTCAAAGGTGTTCTCCATTCAGAAGATAATGCCAATGATATGCTAACTCCTTAAACAAGGGCAAGTCAATACTCATAGTATACAAAAACTGACTTTCAAGATGACTCAAAACTCTGTAATCTATACAAAGTCTGTGAATCAGCCTCCCATATCTATTCTATCCTTGAATGTGAATGGTCTCAACGCCCCAACTAAAAGACACAGATTGACCCACTGGATCAAAAAACAAAATCCAACAATATGTTGCCTGCAAGAGACACATTTGACACTCAATAATAGACACAGGCTGAAAGTGAAAGGATGGCAAAACATCTACCTGGCTTGTGGACCAATAAAGCAAGCTGGCGTAGCGATTCTAATTTCAGACAAATTTAATTTTCACTAAAACTAGTCAGAAAGGACAAAGAGGGTCACTTTATTATACTAAAAAGGATACTTCACCAAGAAGATATAACAATAATCAATATTTATGCCCCCAATTACAACCTCCCCAAATATATGGAAAAATACTTAAGGACATTAAGCCCCTCATTGATCTCAACACAATAATCCTGGGGGATTTCAAGACACCATTATCAACTCTAGAAAGATCATCTAAACAAAAAAATCAATAAAGACATCTCCAATCTGAACGACTCTATTAATCGATTGGGCTTAACAGACATTTACAGAATATTCCATCCTAAGACAGCTAAATTTTCCTTCTTCTCAGTGGCCCATGGATCCTTCTCTAAAATAGAATGCATACTAGTTCACCGGGATAATCTTAACAATTATGAAAAAGTAGATATAATCCCATGTATTCTGTCAGATCATAATGCTATGATCTTAGCAATCAACAGTAAGAGAAACAACAGAAACTACACAAATACTTGGAAAATTAATAATTACCTCTTAAACGAAGGATGGGTAAAATAGGAAATGAGAGCAGAGATTAAGAAGTTTTTGGAATTGAATGAGAATGAGGAAACAACATACCGAATTCTCTGGGACCTTATGAAGGCTTTCTTAAGAGGTAAATTTATAGCACTGTGTGCATACATCAAAAATCTAGAAAGGGATCAGATTAATAGCCTTATGCTTCAACTCAAACGACCACAAAAGGAGGAACAGTCCAACCCTAAATCTAACAGAACACTGGAAATTAGCAAAATTAGAGCTGCAATAAACAAAATTGAGAACAAAAACTATACTAACTATTAACAAAACTAAGACTTGGTTCTTTGAAAAAGTCAACAAAATCAACAGACCTCTTGCCAGCCTCACCAAAAGGAAGAATGAAATGAAGCAAATCAACAAAATCAGAGATGAAAATGGGTATATCACCACAGACTCATCCAAGATACAGAAGATTATCAGAACCTAATTTGAAAACGTATACTCTGCCAAATTTGATAATCTGGAGGACATGGACAGGTTCTTGGACACACACGACATCCCCTCTTTAACACAGGAGGACATTGAAAACCTAAACCAACCTATCACAGAAAAAGAAATTGAAGCAGTGAAGTAGCAATCAACGTTCTCAAAAAAAAAAAAATAATAAAAGCCCAGGTCTGGATGGATATACATTGGAATTCTACCAAGCCTTCAGAAGAACTAACACCAATCCTCTACAAGCTCTTCCAGGAAATTGATAGAGAGAGATCACTCCCAAACACTTTTTATGAAGCAAATATTACACTGATTCCAAATTTACACCAATTTCCCTGATGAACATTGATGCAAAAATCCTTAATAAAATTTTAGCTATTCGGATACAAAAGCACATTAAAAAGATAATTCATTGTGATCAAGTGAGCTTCATTCCAGGAAAACAGGGCTGGTTCAACATATGCAAATCAATAAATGTAATTCACCACATAAACGGAATTAAAAACAAAAATCATATAATCATGTCAATTGATGCAGAGAAGGCATTTGATAAAATCCAACACCACTTTATGCTCAAAACTCTGGAGAAGATAGGGATCAAGGGAA
>PVKS010053664.1:0-10334 GCA_004027875.1 Aplodontia rufa
TCTCTGGGTGTCTGCTCAGTGCCTGAGGGCCCCTTTCCTGGCCACCTAGTGGATGTCAGTGGTACTGGGACCCTGTCCCACAGCTACCAGTATGAGGTGTGTCTGTCGGGAGGCTCAGGGACCAGGGATTTCAAGTTTCTGAGTCCGATTATTCCCTCTAGTGTTATTCAAGACCCTTAGCGTCACTGTTGTGAAATTGCATTTGAAGGAATAGTTTGAGTTTCTTTAACAGAAGAATCAAAAAGTAGTTGTGTGGCTATGGATGTCTCCTTTTAAAATCAAGAAACTGTTGTTAATATAATATTTTGTTTCTATGTAGGTTGTATGTTGATCCATTCATATTTTCCTTCTTTCATCTGCTTCATGTCTCATCAATTCGCTCTTAATGCTTTTTTTAGTTTTTCTAATGGGGAATAAAAATAAATTCATTATTTTTAATGGTAATTTCAAATAGGTTTATTTAATAATATTACTGATTCTGTGTTTCAAAGCAGTGTGGACAGTTACAAATCACAAATTTCATAATTTTTCCTGTTGAATATTCATTCATATGCTGTTCTTTACATTCCTAAAGCTGCTTTGTCTGTAGTTATGAAATTTGAGGGTAAGATATAGTAATGTACTTTTTTTAGAGTTAATAGTCAAATGAAAGTAATAATTTAATTCTTTTTCTGTATTGATAATTTCAATTAATATTTCAACAAACATATGAATGCATCAAGTTTATCTTAGATAATTACTCTGTAGGGTTGCTTAAAGTGTATTAAGAAAAGTGTATTCACAATGACTGAGGAAAAATATTAAACCTAAGTCATTTTAAACAACTGATTGTGCTTTCCAGTTTGCTTGAAACTCTCTTATGTAAGGCATTTGGTGAGATGACAGTTTTTTGTTTATAAATTATGAGATGTGAAGACCCAAGGACCTTTTTATTCTAAGGCAGTTACTGAGATATATAGTTTTAAATGTTTTACAGGAAAGCAGTATCCCATCAAATATTATCTATTATCTTGCTTCCTGTCTGAATTCCATTCTTCAGATTGCAATCTGACATGATTTAGGATTATTTATGATCTTGCTGGGATAAAAACTGTTCATCCACATCAGTGTTCTACTTCCTACATTGTAATTAAAAGATTACCAGAATAGGAAGTTAAGAGAGTTCTCTTTTCTCATGGTGAAAATCTAAAGGCCAACACTAAGAATAAACTCTGGAAGTAACCAAAATGTCACATCATATGGCTATTTTGAGTGAAACACAAAATTTTATTTTCAATTAGCAGATATTTTATCCTGAGAGAAAGTTATCAAGAAATATTACAGATTATGCTCATAAATATTTCCTCATTCAGAGAGAACCTTTCAGAAACTGCATACTCATGATAATAAGAAGCAGAACTTAAGTTCCCAAAGTGTTTGAAAATTCCTCCTTAAAGAGTTTAAGATAGATATGACTCCAATGGCATATTAAATGTAGTTATATCACATATAGCTTAGTGGTAGAGCATGTTCTTAGTACTTAGCATGTAGGAGGCCTTGGGTACAATACCCAATATCAAAAACAAAGAAATAAAAAACTATAATAGTAAAATAAGGGGAAGGTGTCATTTTAGGTAACAGTATCAAATCGTAGGATCCTTAATCATTATAGAAAAATAGTATTTCCTTTCACTGTGTCTTAGGGACCTTTTAATCTGGCTCTTTTGATCAGATTTTCTCTTCACACTTCACTAAGATTCCGTAAAAATAAGGAAAAAGATACATTCATCAAAACCTACATTTATTTGGTTTCCTTAGTTTCTAATAGAGTCAGAGCTGTTGGAGTATTCAATTTGTGGAAAGTATAGAGGGTGGTTAGTTCTTTTGGGGGGTGGCGGAGGGAATAGAGTATGAGCTGAAAATAAAGTTAGAAGGGCCATATGTGCTGAAGAGACATTTAAACCTTGAAGACAGAAGAACAATTAATTCATAGATGGATTTACACATTGTTGATAAAATGAACTTAACACAGCCAGAAAATATCACTTGTACTAAAACAGAATATCAGAAATAATACCTTATTCTTGGTTTAAAGTTATTTTTTCTGGGCAGTCAGAGCCTGTTTATTCTCTTATTTGAAGAACAAGTTCCAAAATTTTGCTTATTTGATATTGTATTAAATTCAGGACTGAGAGGGCTACCACATATACATTACTATTGTTGCTACTTTTTGGAATTCCACAAACTGAACATCTGACCCAAGGGAAAAGGAAAGACTTCGTGTATTAATTTTCTAAGAATTTTCTTCTTAAAGTGTTGATAAATCCATGACCACAAATTATTTACAAATTGATATTTCACTTTTCAAAAAGGAGAAATAAAAAATTTGAATCCCTTCACTCCAGAATACATTAAATGACCTTAGTAGACTTTAACTTGAAAACAGACTATTTCTATTTAATTCATAATTGAATTTATAGCACACAGTATAATGTCCAATACATAACAGATGCTCTATTTATATTTGTTGAATAAATAATTTTAAAAGATTTGGGAAATCAGGGAAATTTCTAAATACTTAAGGACTTTATTTGAAACTTATCTACATGTTGAATTTGGAAAGAAATATCAGTATTCAGAAGGAAATAAATAATTCCATTATTATGAGAATAATTCCAAACTCTGTAGAGTCAATTTATTACTTAATAGTCTTTCCTTGCTTGCTGAGGCTTCTAAAAACTCAGATAACTATAAAAATAGTGTCTCCAATTTGGTTCCAAATTATATCTCTGATTTTAGGGACAATGAAGAAATTAAATACAAGATCTTCCTGTTCATCAGATTAGCTTCCTAAAATCTCTAGAGGTCCTGGCCTTTAATTAATGCTTCTACTGAGCTTTGGTTACTGTTTATTGTTTCAAAATTAAATGAAATTTGGAAGATCTCAAAAATTCAAAAAACTTTCAAGTAGCCATTCATTTTTAAACTATAGATAGTATACACTCTTCCTCTTTTTTCTCTGCAAACCCATCAATTCAGAAATACTTCAGTTATTTCCTTGACATTCACAATCTATTTTTTTAATTTTTGAACAACCTTACAAGATTTTAACAAAATAATATAAAATGTGTATATATTCCAGATATTGCAATTATCCCCAGGAGTGCCCCCCCAATTACTCTCCCTTATCCCTCCATTCCCCTTCCCACTATAACACTAAAAAAAGTATTAGATTGTAAAACATTACATCTTATCTGGATTTAACACATGCTAATAGACCAACTTTCTCACTGTCCAGGGTCTAGTCCCCACCTCCACAGATGAGTGGAGACAATCGACCCTTAGATCTCTGGGTTAAGCTGATTTTACTCATCATGATCTCTTCCATAGTCATCCATTTACCTTCGAAGGCTGCAATATCATTCTATTTTTTAACTCTGAAATGCTAAGGTATGAAATTAATTTTACATTTTTATGTGGGGTTGTCATAAGATTAAGCTATGCTCAAGTATCGACTATCAGCATATTTAAATACCAATTAAGTCTAGTGAAATATCTGACTATAATTTTCAAAAATCTTTATCCTTAATAGGTGCTTCCTTGCAAATGACAGCTTTTTTTAAATTCTGGGTGTTTTGTTTGTTTATAGATTTTTTAATTTGCATTTTATTGGTGTATTAGAGTTGTACATAATGATAGCATTCATTGGCACATATTCATGCATGCACAAAAAATAACAAATGAAAGCTTTTTAAAAATCATGACAGTTTTTCTGTACATCCCATTATCTCATTCTTGGAATATCTTTGCTTCTTAGAGTAGTTTGTTAGATTTTTTAAGGTCAGAAATCTATTGGTCATAATTTGGATTTATTTTCATGTCAAAAATATACATGCTTAACCAATAGCTTGGTTGATTATAGACTTAAAAACTAAACTCATTTTCTCTCTGTTCTCTTGGTTTTCAACATTGTTAATGAAAAGTTTAATGTCAGCCTACTTCTCACTCTTTTTTATCTATAAAACTCTTTAATCTTTTTACAATCTTTTCTTTTTTTTTTTGAGAAAGAGGGAATCAATTTTATTTATTTTTCATCTGGCCTTTATTTTTCCAACACCAGTTGTATATATGGTGCTGGGATTTGAACCCAGATCCTCGTGCACAACAGGCAAGCACTCCAATCGCTGAGCCTGCCCTAGCCCTTTTCTTTGTTTTTGATGTTCTGATATTTCCTAATCCCCAAACTGAGATTCACTTAATATGCTGAAGTTTTTTGTTTGTATAAATAATGCTTTCTTTTTTACTTTTTATTGGTTCATTTATAGGTATAGAGGATATAAGAATATACAATGATACAATTGTAAAAGCATGGAATGTAACCTGTTCTTATTCAGTCTCCCGTTTTCCCCTTCTTCTCACTTCCTCCTCTTCTTTTTAGATATAATTGATAATAGGGTAAACATTGACATTTTTATAAATCCATGTAGTGTAACTTATTCTAATTTAGTCACCAGTATTTCCCCTCCCCCCATTTTTGTCCCTGTGTTGTACTGATCTTTCTTATTTACTAATTTTTTTTAAATTTAGTCCCTTGTTGATATACATGTTTATGAGATTCACTATGATATGTTCACATATGAACATAGGAAAGTTAAGTCTGATTCAGTGCATGAATTTTCCCTATCTCATTCTTCCTTCCTTCATTTTCTTCCCCTTTGTCTATTCCTCTGTTCTTTTCCTTATTTTGGGTTAGCTTCCACATTATCAGAGAGAACATTTGAGCTTTGGCTTTTTGAGACTGGATTATTTCACTTAGTATGATATCCTCCAGTTCTATCCATTTGCCAGAAAATGACAGTCATTTTTCCTTTTGGTTGAGTAATACTCCTTGATGTGTTTTGTCAGATTTTGGTATCTGGGTGATACTGGCTCCATTGAAATAGTTTGTCACAGTTCCTTCCTTTTCTATTTCATGGAATAATTTGAGGAGGATTGGTGTTAGTTCTTCTTTAAAGGTCTGGTAGAACTCTGCTGAGAGTCCATCCAGTCTTGGGCTTTTCTTTGTTGGAAGGCTTTTGATGGCTGCTTCAATTTCATTACTAGAGATTGATCTTTTTAAGTTTTCTGTTTCCTCCTGGTTCAATCTGGGTAGATCATATGTCTCTAGGAATGTGTCAATATCTTCAAGGTTTTCTAGCTTATGGTAGTATAAAATTTCACCATAGTTTCTGATGATCCTTTGGATTTCAGAAGTATATATTATTTAACCTCCAGGTGTTAAGTGGTTTCTATTTTTACCTTATTTTTGATTTGTTCAACATAGTCTTACATATTGTAGGGAATTATTGTTATATATTTATGCATACATGGATATTGACAAAGTAAGTTAAGCCTGATCCTAGTCCAGGATCTTTCCTCTTCATCCACTCTCCGGTCTCATGTCTCCTCTGCAATACCCCCATGTTATAGATAGAAATAAGCTATGCACAGACAGGCAGAGAAGCTCAGAAATTTAAAAAATATCTTATTTTTAATTTCTAGTTTCATTTCATTATGATCTGATAGAATGCAAGGTCTGGTAGAACTCTATTTTTGTATTTCCTAAGATTTGCTTTGTGACCTAGAATATTGTCTATTTTAGAAAGTGTTCCATGTTAAGCTGAGAAGAAAGTGAATTCAGTCATTGATGGATGAAATATTCTAAACATGTCTGTTAGGTTCAAATTATGAATTATATGGTTTAGCTCTATAGCATCTTAGTTTTCGTTGAGATGGTCTATCTAATATTGACAGAGGCATGTTAAAGTCATCACCCAGAATTATTGTTCTGTGATCAATTTGATTCTTAAAATTGAGAAGGATTTTTGATGTATGTAGAATCTCCATTGTTTGTGGCATAGATTTATGATAATTATATCCTGCTGATATATGATTTCCTTGAGTAGTATGAAGTGAACTTCTTTCTTTGTCACTTCTGTTGGTTTGGGCTTGAAGTCCACTTTATCTGATATGAGAATAGTTTGCTTATAAGAACTATGTGAATGGCATGTTTTCCCCATTCCTCCTTTTCTTTTTCAAATTTTCTATTTGACAGATTTTCATAACAACCTGCTCTTATCTAATAATTGCTATTTCCTTCTTTTTGATTTTGAGTAAATTAAGTATCTTTTAAGTTCTTTCCATGTTGTTCTGAATCTCTTTTTATGTTAGGTAAACAACTCTTATTTGTTGAGATGTTTTTCACAGTGTTAGTCTATCCCACATGCTTGTAGGTTCTCTCTTAACACTCTTGACTAATTCTTTAGTGGTGCAGAAGCTTTTCAGTTTAATGACATCCCACTCATTTATTCTTGGCTTTAATTCTTGTGCTATGGGTGTCTTGTAAAATGGATTTCTACTCTGCTACTAGAATGATATCATGACATTTGCAGCCAAATGGGTGGAGATGGAAAAAATTATGCTGAGTGAAATATCTCAAACTCAGAGACTTAAGGGCCAAATGTTTTCTTTCATATGTGGAAACTACACTAAAATCTAAAACAGATTAAAAGTTAGCTAAGCTCAAAAATAAAATTAACATAGGTGAATTTTCACATAAGCAGGGGGAACCATAACTATAAAGCTAGAGGGAGGAGGGAGAAGGGAGGGGAAGGATGGATTAGGGGGGGTTATCAATGCAGTTGAAAACCCTTGACTCCCATGAGAAGCCCAACTATACACAGGCAGGCAGAGAAGATCAGAAAATTCAAAAAGTAATCCACATATTTATTCTTTTTTCTATCTATAACATGGGGGTAAAGCAGAGGAGACATGGAGATCCTGGATTAGAATTCATCTTTGATAATATCCATCTATGCATGAATATATAACGATTCCCTCCAATATGTAAGGCTATGTTGAACGAATAAAAAGCTAAATTAGAAAAACCCTGGAGGACATTGTGCTAAGTTATACAAGCTACGGACATAAAGATAAATACCTCATTTCCTCACTTAACGAGTGAAATTTAAAGTGATTAAACAAATATAGTCACAGAGTAGAATGTGGTAACCAGGGTTGGGGAGTAAGGGAAGTGAGAGATATTGGTCAAAGGACACAGAATTTTATTTAGGTATGGAGTATAAATGATAAGCATTTGAAGTGATAAATATGTTAATTAGCTTGATTCAATCGTTCCACATTTTATGCATATAACATTACTTTGTACTCCCAAAATAAATATAATTTGTTAAGAAAAAAATAAAAGAAATGCACTGAGGAAGCTCAAACATTAGACTTGCTAGGCAATAACTATTTTAATTAATTAATTAATGGTACTGGGTATTGAACTGAGAGGTGCTCTACCACTGAACTACATCTCCAGCTCTTTTTTTATTTTTTATTCTGAAACAGGGCTCACTAGGTTGCCAGTCTGGCCCGGAGCTTGCAATCTTCCTGCCTCAGCCTCCTGAGTTACAAGAATTAAATGCATGTGAATATAATAATGACTATTTTAAATATGTCCAAAGAAGTAAGGGGAAGTAAAAAATGATGTATCATTGAATTTAGAATACAAAGAAAGAGGTGTAATTATAAAATTACAAATATAAATTATAGAGTTAAGAAATATAAAAACTGAAATGAAACTTCCTTGTTCAGTAGTATAAAGTGTTTAACATATGCAAGGTCCTGAGTTTAATTTGACAGAAAGCACATGCACACATACACATTCTTTAGATGATTTCAAAAGTAGATTGGAGCAGGAAGAAAATGAAAACATCAGAACTTAAAGACAGATCATTTGAGATGATTTTATCTGAGGAAGTAAAAAGCAAAAATGAAGTAAAAGAAGAGTTTCAGAGAACTAAGGGACTTCATCAAGCACACTAAGACACACATGCTTGGAGCCACAAAAGGAGAGAAAAGAAAGAACAGAAAAGAAAGAGGTTTCCTTAAGGAAATGGAGAGAATCATTGGATATGATTCCTCTGACAGGGGTCTCATATCCAGAATCTACAAAATCCTCAAAAATCTCAACTACAAAAACACTATCAACCCAATTAATAAATGGTCCAAAGAGCTAAATAGAACTTCTCACCAGAGGACATTGATCAAGCCAATGAATACATGAGAAAGTGCTCTAAATCTCTAGTAATCAGAGAAATGCAAATGAAAACCACATTAAGATATCACCTTACGCCAGTAAAAATGGCAAAATGAGGAAAATAAACAATAGTAGATGCTGGAGGGGCTGTGGAGAGATAGGCACACTAACACACTGTTGGTGGAGCTGCAGACTGGTACAGCCCCTCTGGAAAGCAGTGTGGAGAATCCTCAAAAAACCAGGGATGAGCCCACCATACGTTCCTGCTATTCCACTCCTGGGTATCTTTCCAGGGGACTTAGAATCAGCACATTATAGTGACACAGCAATATCTATGTTCATAGCAGCTCAATTTTACAATTGCTAGACTATGGAAACAACCCCGATGTCCCTCACTGGATGAATAGATCCAAAAGCTGTGGTACATATATACCATGGAATTTTACACAGCAATTAGAAACAATGATATTGCAGCCTTTGAAGTTCTATACGTTTTAAAAATGGCTTTCATTTGTAAATTTCCCAAGTGTTTTGACTTGAAAATTTCCCCATCAAGACACAGGGTGGCGCTGCAGGCTAAGAATATGAAAACAAGAAAGAGCTCTTAAAAGCTCGCGATTCCCTCTCATTGCAAAACGTAATATAAAAATAAACGTGCAGGAAGCTTTGCAAACAATACGGTGCTACCAAAATATTTGGAAACAGATATTCTAAATCAATTTGAGATTAAAAGCAACTTTGTGAAGATACCTGCATGAAAGAAATTAGAACTAAATGTCTCAAGTCTTTTGGTGATTGCTGAAAGGATTCAACTTAACCATCCAGACGCCAACATGGAGAAGCTAGAGAGAATTCAACAAAACAGGCAAGTGATGGTTTTTATTTTTATGGTGTTCATGTATCAGGTTCGCCCAGAACCTCTTTGTTATTCTGTACAGGAGGAAACAGAGAGTGGCTCCTTTGTAGCCCATCTGACCAAGGACCTGGGCCTGGGAACTGGGGAACTGGCAGCCAGATCAGCCCGAGTTGTGTCTGACGATGACAAACAGCATTTGTTGCTGGATCACCAGACTGGAGATTTGCTACTGATGGAGAAACTAGACCGGGAAGAGCTGTGTGGCCCTATTGAACAGTGTGTACTGCATTTCCAGGTATTACTGGAAATGCCAGTGCAATTTTTTCAAGGGGAATTATGGATACAGGACATAAATGACCACGCTCCAGTATTCCCTGATAGGGAGATGCTCTTGAAAATACTGGAAAACAGCCAGCCAGGAACTGTATTTCCATTGAAAGTAGCCCAGGATTTAGATGTGGGTATCAATGGGCTTCAGAAATATACCATCAGTCCCAATTCTCATTTTCACGTCCTCACACGAAATCATAGTGAAGGCAAGAAATACCCAGATCTGGTACAAGACAAAGCTCTGGACAGAGAGGAGCAGCCTGAATTCAGCTTAACCCTCATGGCGCTGGATGGTGGGTCTCCACCCAGGACTGGCACAGTTACAGTTCGAATTCTGATCATGGATGTCAATGACAATGCTCCCGAGTTTGTGCATACCCCATATGAGGTGCAGGTCCTGGAGAACAGCCCCCCAGACTCCCCAATCTTCAGCATCTTAGCTAGGGATGCAGATGCTGGAAACTTCGGGAGAGTTTCCTATGGCTTCTTCCAAGCATCCGATGACATTAAACAAACTTTTGCAATTAATGAAGTCACAGGAGAAATCCGTCTGAGAAAGAAATTGGATTTTGAAAAAATTAAATCTTATCATGTGGAAATTGAGGCTATAGATGGAGGAGGTCTTTCTGGGAAAGGCACTGTGTTCATAGAAGTGGTGGATGTGAACGACAATGCCCCAGAGCTTATCATATCGTCACTCACCAGCTCCATCCCAGAAAATGCTCCAGAGACTGTAGTCTCCATCTTCCGAATTAGAGATAAAGATTCCGGAGACAATGGAAAGATGATTTGCTCCATTCCAGACAACCTGCCCTTTGTTCTAAAACCGACTTTCAAGAACTTTTACACCCTGGTGACAGAAAGATCCTTGGACAGAGAGACCATAGCGGAGTACAACATCACCATCACTGTCACCGATTTGGGGACACCCAGGCTGAAAACCGAGCACACCATAACCATCTCAGTCTCCGACGTCAACGACAACGCCCCTGTCTTCTCCCAAGCGTCCTACACGCTGCTGGTGCGCGAGAACAACAGCCCCGCCCTGCACATAGGCAGCGTCACCGCCACAGACACAGACTCAGG
>PVKS010053665.1:0-10334 GCA_004027875.1 Aplodontia rufa
CAATCTGAAAAGCATATTAATATAAACCTTATCTCAACATTATATGAAAGTTTTATATAGGTTTATGACAAGTTGACCAATATATGATTTTTCTTTTACATGGTATCAAATATAAAATGCCAGATAGCCTAAAAATGACCTGGTTTATCTTTGTTTACCTTGACTAAGACAATTTTTTATCATTAACAGTGTTACATAAGTATAATCTTTTATCTTTGTCAGTATTGGTAACCTATTCCAACCTATGATTATTGTTACCTTACACTTTGGATTCTCAATTTTACTTCAAATTTAAATGTGAACTTAATTAATGTAAAAATGTCTAGGTAATGCTGGTTTCTCTGCATACTAGATATATTCATGTTTTCTTTTTCCAAGTATACAAGCCTTTTAAAATGTAATGCTTAGGAAAATATTTTATCAAATTTCCAAACTATAGTCTCTTTCAAATTCATGTAAAATAAGCATTTGGTTTGGGCTTGAGTGGTTGCTCAGCAGTTGCAGTTCTTGCAGGAGAGCTAATGATATTGAGGATGTCTTGTAGACATATATGTTCCTTTTCTTTGTACTTTCCATATGTAATCAATTACAACCTCCTGAAGGTATAAATTGCTAGGGTTTCAGCTCCACACTGTCCAGGAGAGCAGTGTTATGCCCTGGTCCATGCTGCAGCATTAATGTAATCTATTTTCCTGAACACTTTTATGGTATCTGAGCCTTCTTTGTCACATTTAAATTTAGTGCCAATGTGTTAGGTACTGTGAAAATTATGGTGAGGTGTAATAGTGCATGCTGTTTACATGGAATAGAACAAAGGGTCCAGAAATGGAACCATATAAATATAGCTACTTCATCTTTGATTAAGGAGCAAATACAATTGATTGTCCTTTCAATAAATACTTCTGAAACAATCAGACATCCCATGCAAAAATAGAATAAAATTAAAGTGAACACCCTTGTCTGTATGACTCTTCGGCCTGGAGAAACATCACTTCTTCCAAATAGAATCTGTCTTATACCTAAGATGGGAATTTAATCTCTGTTGTCTATTGACAGACACCATGTGGGGACTTACTACATTTATTATTTCATTTAACACTTACATCACACCTCAGTGAGGTAGCTATTGTCCTACTTTTTCAGGTTAGGGAACTGAAATCAATACATATGAAATCACCTGTTCAAAATGCCCATGAGTTGCAAAGTGAAAATCATGTTCAGCTCTTCTAGTGAGCAAAATAAACCCTGTTTTCCTGAACCATAACATCAGGAGTGAATTTATTTTCCATACCACAGGCTAACATGCTTCACTTTCCAATCTTATCTCCCTTCTTCTCCCCAAGGAACCCATTGATTAGATATGGAATGTTTTTTGAAAGATGCACTTTGTCCCCATGCTGCCTGTCACACTTTCCTCAGCAAGTTAAGTGCTTATATTATCTCTAGACTTGCTAGCCTTGAACTTCCTGTTTGGAGTGCCCTCTCTAGTCCTTCTGTTAGACATCTAAGTTGTGTTTCTTTTTAAGGCCCAAGTTAAGTCCTATAGCCTCAATGATTTTAGGCCTTTTTGTACTTTTCTCTAGCTAATGATTTTATTTTCTTTTCCTTTTTTTAAAATTTCTTTTTGTTCGTTTGTTTATTTTTTGTTTGTTTTTAATGCTCTTTATAGCTGAAATAAATATTGAAATTATAATGAAAAAGCAGATGGAGGAAATAAAGGAAAGAGGTGAGACAGCTCAACAGTAACACAGGTTTATTCAGACAAATCTGTGGGAGGGGCCCAGTGGAGCCTGAGACTCATCTTCTGCTTGAAACCTGGGATAGATATAAGCATGTAAGAGGAAGAGTGCTTTTTGATGATGATGGAGTGTTTAGGGATTCTTTGCATGATGTGGAGTGTTGTCTGGGATTTAGCAGCAGGTGAATCAGAGTCACCATGAGGTGACTCATTCTAATTGGAAAGTATATTTCAAAATGGCTTTGCCTTGGTCAAGTTCTGCCCAACATAAATCCTGTCCAAGCATCAAGAGCTGGGTTACAGGCCAACTGTTCCTGACATGGGATTGATGCTGGACCCAGGAACTTTGACTTGGTGGTGTCAGAAACAAGTCAGACCAGAGAACAGACAAGCAAGGCTTTGTTCCTACTGGCTTCTATTTTGAGAAGGGAGATGCAGCATCCATGGGAGAGTGTCAGGCTGGTTTTCTGAACAAAGGGGAGAGCTGGTTTTATTCAGATGAAAGGGCTGTTTGCAGTGGTCTTCCTGGTGGGGTGAGGTTTAGGAAGGTTACTTGCCTTCAGCTCCAATTCAAAGAGGCTGCTTTTCTTTTCCTGAGAGGGCACTTTTACTCTGAGGAAGGCACAATCAGTCTGCCTGTTAATTTTACCTATGCATGCCACATGCTGTATTATAAACATCTGTTTTATAATAAGGATGAGTCGCTGTAGCTGTTAAGAGAATGAAAAAGTGGGAAATGGGAAAGAAGACTCACAATGGCAAGTAATAAGTTAAGAACCCTGGGAATTGGGTGTTTTGAGGGCTCCTCAACAGGTTTTTCCTTTCGGTTGTTAGTTCTCAGAGATATGGCAAGTGAATCTTGGCCCTCATGATGCACTTGGATTTTCAGTTTGATAAGGTTGTTGGAGGGGGAAGTGTAAAGCACCTACCAAGCTTCCAGTACCCAGTGAGCTATGAGTTAAGATGGAAGGTCAGAGGGAAAAAAATAGTCCAAAACTTATGCAGTCTTTTAATAGTGAGCTAAATTATGTATGTTTTGGTTCGTAGTCTAGCGTTCCAGAAACTGGGAATGGAATCCAGGCTTGTGAGCACTGTAGTGCTTGCAAAGATACCGGAGCCTCTTCTGGTTCACTGTCTTTCTTGCACAGATGTAGCTCATCACCAACACTTGAAGAAATATCTCTGTTAAAGTTCGTGCCACAACATCTGATTCAACTGCAAAAGAAATCATAAACTGAAGTGCACTTAAAATGTTTCATACCTTTCAACTAACTGCAAGATTGGAAAAGAGCTTCACATGAGCTATTTCAAAATCAAAATGCATTACATTAGTTTTATCAGCTGATTTGAAAACAATGTATAGAATTAGGTCTCTGCGGGACTACATTGAAAAACCAGAAGATGTATTTAATCAAACACTCAAACATTTGTCTTTGAGAATAGTATATAATTTCAAATTGTCTCTAGATATTTTAGTTTAATGTTATCAGTTGTAGTACTTATTTGATTAAGTTATAACATGTAATAAGCAATAATTTGAAAATGTATCTAGATTTGTTTTGTATTTGGTCCATGAATAATAGTCTTGCAGTAGGCATGTGGAGATATCTGCAAGGGTGATTTCATTAAGGTGATGTACACAATGTTTTCCTTCTTCTGTCCTCTAATTCTGTCATTGAATTGGGAGTGTTTTGTTGTCCCATAGAAGGTATCATGTTTGGAAGATTTCACTATTGAAATGAGCTTTCCATAGTAAAAATGACTATTTGGAAAATTGCAGATTGTAAAAGATGTCATCATATGACACATATGGTGGAAAGAAGGGCTTCTAGGCTTCTAGGGAGCTTGATGGAAACGGTGAGGGTGGGGAGCAGTCTGGCATTTGTAAGAGATGCCTTTCTGATGGAAAGCAAGCTGTAAAACACTTGTATGAAGTGGCCTCATAGTCTTTAATGTAATTAATGAAAATTTTGATTAGTACTTTTAGTTATAAAATCATCATGGTTTTTGCTTAAAAAGATGCAATACAATATAATTTCCCCACTAATGAAAAGAGGAGAGGCAGTGATAAAACAACATAGGATCAATTTGATTTTGTTTGCTAATTAAGGCATTTGTCTTGGGCTAAGTTCTTATTTTTAGAGGTGTTCTTTTCTAATGTTGGTGGGTCATTTTTAAAAGTCACAACTTCGGAGTATTAGTTTTGTTAATTTGTGTTGCCCATTATCGTAGCCATATGCCAAATGTGGCAATTTAAATTACTTAAAATAAGAAGTTTAGTGTCTTGATGGCACCTGCCACATCTCCACCCAAACAGTGGCCCATGGGTCTGTTTTTGGGCAGTTCAAATGCAGACCACAACAATATAGACCACAACAATAAAAAGGAATGTGAGAAATATTTCAGACCTAAGAAGAAATTGAATAATGGTATAACTATCATATTTTGAACAGTTGAATACCATATTTTGTGATAACCATATTTATTCTTTCCAGTGCTGTTCAACAAACACAACAAACACATATGGGCAGTTTATCTAGAGCAGAGATTAGTGAGCTTTATATGAAGGGACAGATAATAAATAGTTTAGTAAATACTTCAGGATTTGTTGGTTACATGAGCTCTGTTATGAGTACTCTATACTATATGAAAGCAGACTACTCATTAGATAAACAAATTGGCATGGCCTAGGTTCAGTAAAGTTTATTTACAGCTGCAGGTAAGCCAGATTTATCTGGCAGGCTGTAAATCTATGGTCTAGGTTTTTTTGGTTAAGTTTTCTTTACAAATAGAGTATTGTTCCATTTGCAGTATTTTTTCATTTAAGCAACTGGTTTTAAATTTTTAGCCATTTTTAATGTTTGAAAATTCAATTTCATTTTACATTTGACTAAGATTAGGGAATATGTATCAGGATTTTTTTGTATCAGGGTTGCTTCTCTTGACTACCTCTTAGATATTGAGGTTTTTATCTTTGTAATGTATTGTTTGCTTGCATTTTTATATATTCTCGTGTCTTCTTGCAAGTAATTTTCAGAGAAAGGAAATAGGACCTCAAAAACGTTTTAGCATGCTATTTAAACTTTTCTAAATATTATGGATTTTTGATATTTTTTGGTCGTGAAGGTATCTGCCCCCTTGGGGTTTCTACTTGCTTATAACTGAGATTTTACAAGTTTGTCAACCTCTTTTATATGCAATTTATTGTAAAACAACAATTGCAATGGATGAACATTTTCCAATTGAATGGCTAAGAAATTTTTAATTATGATACTTGTAATTTCTAAATTATGCACTCTCTGAAAAAGGATGTGCTAGATACTTTTTTCTTTTCATTTTTTTTGGAGAAATTTATTTGGTGAACAATACAAATTTAACAAAATAATATATAATGTATATAGCTTCTGAAAATTGAATTTACCCCCAAGAGTGCCCCCCAATGACCCATCCTTATCCTTACCTTCCCCTTCCCACAACAACTTTAAAATAATTATTAGGTTGTGTAACATTACATGATACATTTTTCTTAATGGAGAAAAATCAACTTTTGGATTTAGCATTTTTCTAGTCAATAAGCAGAATTTAAAATATTGGATGTAAGTATTTAAAAACAAGATGAACACAAAGTTTTGTATTGTGATTAATCATACAATAATACAGGCACTGATTAGAAGGGAGATTCTTTTCCACATCTGGTTGATGTATTGAGATTGACACCCTGTGGGTGATAAAGCATTATAAATGTCTCATCATGAACCATGATTTATACATATCTGTGTCGTAAGGGAAGCTTAAATATGTATACCGTGAAAGAGACATTCAACTTTTATCTATGTGATAAGATCCTAGTTTCCCAACGATTATAAAGTAAAACTACATACCAATTTGGAAATGATTTTAATTTTGAGCCTTAATTCTAAGGCTAATATTCCCTTCTTTTTAAAAGTATATACACATGACAGTGATATCCTAAGATTAACCTAAAGTACTGAGAAATATTTGAAGTTTATTTTTCCAATGAATAAGGCTAGCTGATGATTTAGTATACGTGAAGAATATCTTGTGTGGAAATATTATCCCGAGAATATCTCAAGCAGATTATCCCTCATCCAGATGTCATCATCTTTGGTATGTGGTGTAATAATTTTGGATGATATATACTATACTCACAATTGCACCTGTTTCTGTGTAGTGACACACCTGACCCTTTAGAGTATGGAGTTTGAAGGCTTTTAAGCCACACTAGTGTTCTCATTGTGCATATTTAATGAGAAATACACCTAGTTAAAATGTGACTATATGGTAGTATGCATACATTGTTACTGTGAACCTTTACATTACAAAGTAGTTTGGAAATTTGTAAAGTATAAACCATAAAAGAAGACAGCATGCTGATACTAAACTTAGAGATAGTTTGAATGTAATGTTTAGTTTCTAAAAGGACCTTTCTATTTTCTATGGTTAAGACTTTGACACTTGAAAAATAGGAATAATATTTGATCAATTTTTGTAAGTATTTAGAATATTATTTCAAGTAAGCGATTGTTCAATAATAATATAATTGTGTGATATTTTAAGTAAATTAATTTTCTGCTTCTATGTGTGTTGGTTTTCATGCTTTTAGTGGGAACAAATGCACATTTAGTTGCTATTTTAAATAAAGGACTGATAATATTTAGGTTGGTAAAAATATATTAATTCATTTGTTTTCATCCTTGAATATTTTATGAGTGAAAAGATGTATAAAAGCGATTTTTTTTTTTTGGTTTATTCTTTTAGAACTCCAAATTCACCACTACAATTTAGACATCTTTAATGTGGAATCCAGAACATTTGGGCAATCTAACTTCAAAGTCTGTACCTTATCCCTGAAATATTCATTCTTAACGTTCTTCAGATTAGTAATAGGACCCCATATTTTAGTATGTTATATTATTATATGGAGGTGGTGGCAAGAATGTCTAAACCTCTCAGATTCCCTTGTAACAGGGTAGTGGGGATATTTAGCAAAGTTCTGGCTGATGGAGTGGAGAGTAGGGCTGCGTGGATACTCAGAGAATGGACTATTTTCCTTATTCCCCAGTCTGGAATACTCTGTGGCTAAGATAATCTTCAGCATAGTTGAACAGCAAGGAAGAAGGAACTTGGTTTCCACTAATCACTTTTGAACCATGTGAGCTGAACTTCCAGCGTAGATTTCACTTAAGCATGTTTTTATTTTTTTAATGAAAATTTATCTTGGGTTTCTTTAACCTAACATTCTCTAATCTACAAACATGCTGAGTTGCAAAACTGATTTGTAGGAAAGCACCACATGTGTTCTGTTATTTCTTGAAATATACCCTCTTCCCTCTTATCCCCACATATGCAAGTGTTGATACACTTACCTGTGTCCCACATGTCTCTAAAGCTCTGCTCATTTCTCATCATCTCTCTCCATTTTGCCCCATGGAGTAGATAATTTTCCTGATTTGCCATATTCGAGCTTGCTAAATCCTCCTTCTGCCAGTTCAGAGATACACTGCTAAGTTTCTCAGGTAAATTTCACCTTACAGTTCCATTTTCAACTCTAGAATTTCTACTTGATTGCTTTTTCAATTTCTCTCTTTTTTTCGTGTTCTTCCATTCAATAGGAAATCATACTCATCTGCAGTTCTTTAGATATGATTCTTTAGGGGTTTTTTGGTTGTTTTTGCTTGTGTTTATTTTTGTTTGTTTGTTTTGTTCTTTTGTTTTGTTTGTACCAGGAATTGAATCCAGGGGCTCTTAATGAGCCACATCCCAGCTTATTTTTTTTTATTACTTCTTATTTTGAGACAGGCTCTTGTGGTATCATTAAGTTGTTTAGAGCCTCACTATGTTTCTAAGATCGCCTTGAACTTGTGATCCTCCTGCCTAAGCATTAAGAGCCTCTGGGATTACATGCAAATGCCACCATGCACAAATGATTTTTAGTTTTTTTGAGTATACTTATTTAAAGTTTCTATGTGGTAAATCCTTTATTTGGGCTTCCTCAGGGACAGATTCTAGACACTAATATCTATATATCCCATGCATGGGCCATAGTTTCTTCTTTCATTACATGGCTAAAATGTTTTTGTTGTTGACATTTCCTGGCCACTTGTTCGGCAAGCATTTACTGAGCATCTGCTGTGCATGAAACACTAAGGACTGAACCTCTGTGAGCAAGACACAGTTACTTATGAAAAAACCAGTATTATTGGGGGATTACATGGAAATAGAAAACTAGGCTTCATAATTATCAGGAAATGGACAAAGTGCAACCAACAAGAAAAATGCACCAGAGTTGACATTTCAGCATTTGCGAGATGAATAGGAGTCTGATAGGTGTAATTAGACATGTCTTGTGGTGGATGTTGGAGGGGGGATTTTACGTGAAGACCTGAATATAAGAAAATATCTGGTTGTCCTGGAAATTAATAGTTCAGTAATGTGGCAGGAATACAAAAAGATATAATTGGGGAGGAGAGTAGGATTCTGATCACAAAAATAACCCTCTGCTCAGCTGAGGAGCACAACTACACCTAATGGTGGTATAGACACTGGGAGGCTCTACTTACTTAGATTATGAGTGAACAGCACCCTGGGGTTTAATGGTCTGGCAAACTTTGCTAAAGAATTTTTAATTAGACTATATCCAATAGGGAGAAGATAATATTAAACCCAGTGAGAAAAAATGTATAAATTAAGTTTTCCAAGATCTAACAGTATAACTGGAGACTCCACCTGGAATAACCACAACACATACAATTATAATTTACTGTTTGTCAGGCATACTGTGTCACCTTGATGTGCCTTCATCTTCGTTCCTCACAACCAGCACAAAGCAAGGGGTTTGCGCACCTTTGGGTAGGTTATGCTGCAGTAAGAAGCCCAAAATCTGAGTGAGTAACGACAAGATATTTTTATCTCACATCATTTGTCCACCATGAATAAACTATGATCTTTTTTGTCTTTGTCACACTGGGCATAGATTGACAGACCAATCTGGATCATTCCTTGTGTCATAACAGAGAGGAAAGAAGCATGTTGAACTACTAGCTGTCTCTTAGCACTCGGAGGTGAATTGTGGAACTTTTGCTCTCATTTTATTTTCCAAAGCCAAGCACATGACCATTCCTGCTTTTATCCAGGTGGTCATGTACAATCTTGGTTTCTTTTTAAAAAAAAAAAAAACAAAAACAGAGTGATAGAGGATTTTCTTTTTTCATGTGGTTTTTGCTTTACCTCCTCTTAGTTGTGTGTTCTGTGCTTTACTTACGTGGGTTCTGTGCTTTGAAGCCTGGTCTTACGCATGTTAGGCAAGTGCTGTACTGCTGAGTCACCTCTCCAGTCCCAAGGTTGTATATAACCTTACAAACAGGAATGTCACAAGGAAAGTTGCCCCAGAGAGGGTTAGAAGATTTTTTGACTAATCACCTTGGTCTACTATAGCAGGGGTTATTAATTCTATTTGAAATATTAGAAAGCAAATTCAGGAAAGTAAGGTAACCTGTTAAATTCACAAGAGAAAGATAATAAATGATAAAACTGGCAGCTGAATTCAGGCTTCTCTAGAGTTTTGAGCATAAATGGGTGCGGGATTTTATCAAAGGCCTTTTCTGCATCAATTGAGATGATCATATGGTTTTTGTCCATAATTCTGCTTAAGTGATGAATTACATTTTTGTTTTATGTGTGTTCAATCAGCCTTGCATCTGTACAATGATGTCCAGTTGATTGTGATGAATTATCTTCTTGATGTGTTTTTGAATGTGAATTGCTAGAATCTTAGTATGGATTTTTGCATCAATGTTCATCAGGGATTTTGGTTTATAATTTTATCTTTTGATGTATCATTTTTGGGCTTTGGTATCATTTATGGTTGCCTCATAAAAAGTGTTTGGGAGCGTTCACTCCTTTTCAACTTCTTGGAATACCTTAATAAGGAGAGGTGTTAGCTCCTCCTCAAATGTGTGGTAAAATTCAGCAGGGAATCCATCTGGGCTTTGGGCTTTTCTTCTTGGAAGAAAACTGCTATATGGATTTCAGTGCCTGTTACTGGGCTGTTTACTATTTCATTATCTTCCTGTGTCACTTTGGGGATGTTGTGTCTAAAAATTTTTCCATCTCTTCTAGGTTATCTAATTTAGAGGAGTATAGTTTTCAGAATATGTTCTGATCATGTTTGATTTCCATAGGATCAGTGTTGATCAAAACCTTTTGGTCACCATTTTGCTGTCTTTCTTCAATTCTCTCTTTTTATTGAAATTCCCTAGGGAGCGATCAATTTTATATATTTTTTGATTTTAAGACCTTTTAATTTATTTTTTATCAATGCATTTTAGTTTTACATATAATGGGATAATGTAACATATTCCTCTATGTACACAAATCAGCAATACAAATTGTTCAATATCCCCTAACCCACACCTTCCCTCCTCCCATTCCCTGATCCCTTCCCTCTCTACTGGGTCCATTATTGTTCCTAAACAATCCAAATACAGTGAGATAATTCTTATAACTATGAAGAGCATTTCATATATATATATATATATAATATATATATATATATATATATATATATATGGCTATA
>PVKS010053666.1:0-10333 GCA_004027875.1 Aplodontia rufa
TTTTCAATATTCAAAGCAAGCAGTGAATGGAGTTGGCAATGTTCTGTCCAGACTAGCAGCTATGGGCAAAAGCCCTTCCGAAATCTAAGGCTGATAATGTAATTCAGTGAGTTTTCCCATTTCACGAGGCTGTCACATATGCCTTGAAAAAGCAGCCTTAGCTGAATACCTATGTCCCCACTCTGCCACTGACATGCTTCATGACACTGGATAAGTGACAATCTCTTTGTGTTTCAGTTCCTTCATCTGTAAAACAAGCGATCTGGATGAACAGTCTTTAAGATATCAGCCAGCTCTGAAATTCTCTGATTCTATGAGGGGAAATTATACAGTAAGGAGGCTGGGCTTGACTATGGTCCTGGGCAGCGGTCCACTGTTTAAGGGTGGCGCTTGACGAACCAGTCCATTTAACGCAGGTCATGATGACTTTAACTAGGCTAATCAAGAAACCCCTTTCAATTTCTTTCCTGTCTGCTCGGGGGTCTTATAACGACACCTCAGAAACACTGTCTCAGACAATTTGCAAAGAAGACAGTTAAAAACATCCTCCTACTTCATGCTTCATTAAACCTCTCCACAGGAACGCATCCCCGCCAAACTCTCCAGCGTCCATAGCTGCTCGGAAGTGTGGGATGAGTTAAATAAAGGTCAGCTCATAAAACACAATTGTCCTCACATTCCTGCGGCACTCCACTACTCTCTAGTCTTTATTGACATAAGCCTCTGATGAAAAGAAAAGAGATGTTACTCTAGGAAGTTATTTGGGGAAATGACCAAGGAAAGAGGAAATAGAAATGCAAACCAAACTGGTAGAGAGCGAGTGGCAGTGTGCGGGAGCTTACGGGTCAAAGGCTGCGAGCAGGAAGTTGAGCAGGAGGCTGATGGACTGCTCCACGTGGATCTGGTGAGTGGTTGGCATCCTTTTGTTGAGCTGGTAAAAGATGGTGGAGAGCACAGCCTCCAGGCGGGCCACACTGAGCTCTGTGTTCGGGTCCAGGTTGTTCAGAGCGTTTTCCCGCAAGGCTTCGATGACATTCCAGATGTCCACCAAGTGCACTAGGATGAAACAGAGTAGACACATCAGCACAAAGTGCACGGAAAGTCAACTGCATTACTTGTCCTGTCCATCTGCCCTGGGGTTTCTAGGCTCCTCCCATGTGTCCTGCTGTGGTAGAGGTTGACACAAATAAATGCGCAGAGTGCATGATCTCTAAGACTCGAGGACGGTACAATGTTTAACAGCAAGCAAATGGTTTACTGAATACTATAGTGAAAAAAAAAAAGAGATACAGTGAGAGAGAGAGAGAGATAGAGAGAGAGAATCAATTTTCTTATTTAGCTTTTCATGTGGATTTTATTGCTTGGACCCTTCATTGTGCACATGGTGCTGGGGTTTGAACTCGCATATTTGTGCGTGCCAGGCAATCGCTGTAACTGCTGAGCCACTGCTCCAGCCCTCATAATGGCCTTTGAAATATAGCTTTTAGCCTTATGCTACATGTAAGAAGACAGAGGGTCAAGGAGGCTAACTGACAGGTACCATGGTGCAAGGCCAGTCAAGGGCAAAGTTGGCATTCAAATCCAAGTCTGTCTGGTTTAAAGCATTTTAATATATATAGTGACCCTCTCCCCCCTAAAAGAAAAAGAAGACCAGAGTCTATATTATAGTGGATGAAAGGATATAAAAATTGCATCTGAGGGACTGGAGTGGTGGCTCAGTGGTAGAGCACTTGCTTGGCATTATGTGAGGACCTGGGTTTGACATCCAGCACCACATGTACAATTGTGTTGGAACACCTAAAACCACGTGAATAATTAAATAAAATTAATTCTCTCTCTTTTAAAAAAAGTGAATTTGAGTTAAAAATGTCTTCATTTAGTTATATCTATTTTTAGTAGTATGTGATTTGAGATTAGAAAGAAAGAAAAAAGAAGGAAAGTTAAGGTAGGCAGGAGGACAATGGTAAATTTATGCAAAGTAATAGCAGATTTTTTTTTTTAAGAGAGAAGGACAGTGAGAGAGAAAAAGAGTGAATCAATTTTATTTAGTTTTTCCATGTGGCTTTCATTGCTCTGACACTTTATTGTGTACATGGTCCTGGATTTGAACCCATGTCCTTGCACATGCCAGGCAAGTGCTGCAACCACTGAACCACTGTTCCAGCCCTGCAGCAGCAGAATTAAGTCAGGGATCATTTGCTAATCTGGTCAAGAACAAGCAGTTTCTCAGCTCTGTCACTGACTAGCTAATCTAACTTGAGTCACAGTTACTTTCATTAGGATATTCAAGAAATCCGTTTCTGTTTTTTCCCATTTGCCCTGAAGTATTGTTATAACATCCCCCAAAACATCACTGCTACCAAGATAATGGACATGTCCACCACCCCAAAGTTTCCTTCTGTCTCCCTATAATTCACTCCCAGTCAAGCAGGCAACCTGTGATCTGCTTCCTTTTACATGCACTGTTACTTTTTCATCTGAATGCTTTTACTGAGTGAAACTATTTTGAGATTCATCTATACTGTTGCATGTATCAGCAGTTGGCTTCTTTTCATTGCTCAGTAGTTTTCCACTACGTAGATATATCACAATTTATTTATCAACTCACCTGCTGATGGATATCTGAGTTGATCCAGTTTACGGTTGGGATGAATAAAGTTACTATGATCATGTACAAGCTTTTTGATAGGGAATGCTTCCATTTCTCTTTGTAAATACTTAGAAATGAGGAGGTGGGGTTGTATAGTAGGTATATATTTAATTTTTAAAGAAATTTCTCAAGTGTTTTCTAAATTAGTTGTATGGTTCCATATTTCTATCAGAAATATATGGGAGAGTTCCACTCCAGTTCCTCTTCGTCTTCACCAATTTTTAGGTTCATTTTTCATTGCACTTTTACATATGCAAATAAATATTGTCTTTTCTTTTTTAACAGGATTTTATTTTTCATTACCGTTTTACATATTGAAGGGATTTGTTGTTACACTTCCACACATGCACACATCATACATCGCCCCTTTACTCCTGGCCCCTCTATTTTGTCTTTTCTCAATGAAATAAATTTAGTTTCAGTCCTTGAGGAATGTGAATGCCACTTAAGCTTTTTTTCTCTAACATTCTAGTTTTTCTCCCTACCATTTTGCTCACTGTGACACTATATTTGAAAAATAGAACTGACATCTAATGAGCGCCCATGATGGGCGCCTCGTATTGTACCATGTGCCATGGGTTTTCTTGTCTCCTTTTTACTTTTGTTTCTCTGGACAGAATCTGTGATTTCTTGTTTTTGATACAGGAGGACCTTGTCGCCAACAAAGAAAGTCTCTTCAAGTCAGATTCTTTTCTCCCAGGCTGGGTTTGACTGTAGGACTTTTGGATTTGGAGGGACCAGGGCCATCTGCACAGACCTTCTGATTACCAAAACAGGCATCAAGGAAAACAAAAGCCCAAAGTTTGGCTTTCATCACTAACTTTATAAGCATTTGAGACAAAAGAGGTAAGTGGATTATGCAAATCTTGAAACTAACAAAGACAGATTTCATGCAATCTTCACCATGCCCTTTACCTGAATGTTGTTTTAAATAATTACTTCAAATACTGTTTTATGTTAGGAAGGGAAGGGATTGTTCTTAACCACAAGGAGTGCTGGGTATTGTTGATAATACAAATCACTTACCAACTGAACAACTTAAATATTTATTAGATTTGGAAAAATTCTGATTTAAGTGATTCTAAATATACAATCTTTTCTGTGTATAAAAATATTAAACAAGGACATTATTTGCATTTATTATCAGCATTATTTGTTCACATGTTCAAGCAAGGCAAAACTCAGAGAAATGGCATTTAAAAACAGAACTTGTTTATCTTATTCACCGAGCATAATATATGGGATTCTTCTAATTATTCCTTACATATTTGGTCTGTCCATGGGGATATATCTGGGTGCAGGATGAAAAGAGAATGAGAATGATGAGATTTGGCCTGTCTTCCTGATTGGTCTCTGTGCCCAGGCTCCTGGCCTGTTCTCACCTGGCTCCTGGCTGTGGATCATGTAGAACAGGTGTGTGAGGAGCACAGACTGAACTGGAGTGCGGGGAGGGGTGCTTCCAGCCCAGGCGACAGCTGTTGGTGGACAGAGGGAACCTGGATGTCCATGCGTTTGCTGGGGAGCCTTTGCAGGCTAGGGAACCTCTCAGGATTCCCAGGAGGGGCATCATACAAGTCCTTAAGAGTGACCTTCATTATACATGTCCATGGGAATGCCCATCATGCCCACCTGGTGGACCCCTAGATACTTCAGCCTCAGCCTGCACAACCTCCGCTCGCATTTTCCCTGCCAAACTCGCCTGCTGGGGTTCCCATCTCTGGTGAATGGCTGTACTTCTCCCTACCCATGCCTTGGCAAGGATCTGACCTCATCCTTGGGTCCTCCCACTGACCAAGTCCTAGGAACTCCATTTGATGTCTCTCTAGTCCCACCATTACCATGGACCTCAAGGCCACCACCCAGCTCCACTATCCCATGCTATCAGAAGCTCTTCCTGGTTAATGAGTCAGTTCTCTCTGTCTTCAATCTTTCCCCACTTCAACTCTTTCTCCACACAGCAGCCAGAGGTAATATTTCTGAATTTTAGATCTGACAAGTCCCTCGTAGGCTGCTTAAAGTCCTATTCTCACTACCCATTAAGTTGAAATCCCAACATGGCTTGTAACTTTTTTTTTTTTTAATCTGGGCTCTGCTTATTTCTCATCTATGTTTCCATAATACCTTAGCATCAAGACCACTTCCCCAAGGAGATTTTTCTGGCTCCTCCCTCTCCAGCTTTGGTGCTTCTCCCGTGTGCCACCTCAGACCCCTGTTCTTCCTCATAACAACATTTTGTGGATGCTCTCTGTAGAGCACCTGGCTGTCTTGTTTCAGTGTCGCATGTGCCCAGTACAGGAGGGGACTGAGGTGTTAACTGTTCCTGTCCCTGTCTGTCACAATGCCTTATACAACACAGGAGCTCAATCAATACCTATTGACTCTGTGAGAAAATGACAAAGGAGTGACTCAACAGCAAAGCAGGGCTTCCTAAGGATGTATTCGATTTCTAAAGGAGCAATAAGAGATGGTTGTGAAGAATCGCATAGGTATTGGTTTGAATCCATGATGCATCATCAGTGAAGTGACTTAACTTCTCTGAGCTTTCACCTTAGAAAAATGGGACTGGTAGTAGCAACACCCCTTCAAATGACTAAGTGAGCAGTATGTGAGATACTGCTTGGAAAATACTTGGAATAGGGCATGTCGCAGAAGAACTACTAATTGTTTATAGCTATGAAGAAGTAAAAATCTAGAAATCATACGAAAGTTATTAAATATGTTCTGTATGTGTGCCCTTGCACATTCAAGGTCTCAATATAAGGAAAATATGCTATTAGTTCTGGCCAATTGTGAGAATAGATAATCATAAATGACTTAATCAAAACTAGTTTGCAGGGCCTGGAGTGGTGGCTTGATGGTTACAGCGCTTGTCTGGCATGTGTGAGTACATGAGTTTGAACCCAAGCACCATGTACACAACAAAGTGTCTGAGGAATGAAGGCCACATGAAAAACCAAATAAAAACTGCTTCTCTCTTTCTCTCTCACTATCTCCTCTTTCTTTAAAAAAAATCTAGTTTTCATAATCACATCCAAGACACTGTGGGAGGTCTTGGGGGCTCAAAGGCAAACAATACACACCTGGCTGCTGCCTCAGGGAGCAATCTGGTGGGGACACAGACTCACATAGCCACTCAGAGCACTCAGAGGTCATGATACACCCTTACATCCAGGCACCAGGTGCAAAATGGGATCATGATGTCCTTGATATCCTGCAAAACGCATGCACTTGCATGGCTCACGACTGCACTTTTTTGTGCATGCTACCACCCACCTGTGTGAAAACATCACCGTCTCTTTCTTGCACTACAATAGGCTCCAGCTACTTCCCACCGCTTGCCTGTCCATCTCTGCAACTTTCTTCTCTCAAAGTCAGAGATATTTTTAAGCTACATTTCTGATCACATGGCTCTCTCAAAACCTGAGTCCTCATACTCCAGACCCAAATCCTTCTCATGCTTCCTGTGCTCCTCCAGCCTCGTCTTGTCCTCCTGGCTCCATTGCACCCAATCACGAGCCAAAGGGTGCAGGATCCTGGGCTCTGTCTGGCTTCCCCTACTGGCTATCTGTATGACCTGGGGCAACGGGGACAGTAAGTTCCCCATTACAGTGTTATTGTGGGGGTTGAATGAGACAATACACGTAAAGCACTCCCCACAGTGCTTAGTGCAAGACAAGCATGCAGTGTATAATAATTATTATTACTGAGGAACAATGGCTGTAAACCTTTTGTTTATTTACATAGGAACACTGAAGAGTGCTGTTAGGAAATTACTAAAAAGTCTGTTGTAAAAGTCTGACAGCTGTGTATACAGGGTGCTTACTGTTGTGCTCTGAAATCACTAGGAAATGAGGACAGTTAGGATATGCAATAATAACTACAAACCGCTAGATGGCACTGTGCATATTTTACTAAGTAGCCATCAAGCTTTAATCGTCCATCCTAAGACACCTGCTAGTAGAAACAGGCAATAGGAAGCAGGCTTCTCTTATTTCTACAACTGTATACATTTCATTCTAATGTATTTGGTAAGGCAACAGTTTGCATAATGAAATTCCTTAGTTAACTTAAACATGTTGAGAATAAACAAAATGTATTTTTTAAAAATTCATTTGACATAGTCTTACATATTAGAGGGAATTGTTGTTACATATTTATGCACAGATAAATACTGACAAAGTAAGTTAAGGCCAATCCTAGTCCAGGGTCTCCTCTCTTTGATCACTCTCTGCTCTCATGTCTCCTCTGCTTTACCCTCATGTTATAGATAGAAATAACCATATACATGTGTATTAATTTTTGAATTTTCTGATCTTCGCTGCCTGCCTGTATATAGTGGGCTTCTCATGGGAGTCGAGAGTTCCCAGGTACATTGATAACCTCCCTAATCCCTCCCTTCTCCCCCTAGTTTTATATTTATGGTTCCCTCTGCTTATGTGAAAATTCACCTATGTTGAGTTTATTTTTTGAGCTTAGCTAACATCCTACCTGACTTAGATCTTACTCTAGCTTTCAGATATGAGAAAAAACATTTGGACCTTAAGTCTCTGAGTTTGGAATATTTCACTCAGCATAACTTTTTCCATCTCCATCCATTTGGCTGCAAATGCCATGATACTGTTCTCTCTAATAGCTGAAAAAAAATATATATATCTCACAATTTTTTAATCCACCTATCCATCAAGGGGATTCTGGGTTGGTTCCATAGTTTAGCTATTATAAATTGAGCTGCTATAAACATTAATGGAACTGTGTCTCTGTGATATGCCGATTCTAGCTCTTTGGGGAAAATACCCAGGAGTGGGATAACTGGGTCAGGAGGTAGTCCAACCCTAGTGTTTTGAGGAGTCCCCACACTAGTTTCCAGAGTGACTGTACAAGTTTGCAGTCCCACCAACAGAAATGTATCAAAGAGTTAGAAATTAAACCAGCAACTCTACAACTGCTAGAAGAAAAAATAGGATCAACATTCCACAGCATCTGTGTAGGCACTGCTTTCCTTAACGAGACTCCCATAGCTCAAGAATTAAAGCCAAGAATAAATGAGTGGGATACCATTAAACCAAAAAGCTTCTGCACAGATAAAGAATTAGTCAAGAGTGTCAAGAAAATCTTTGCCTGCTACACCTCTGACAGAGGGCTAATAGCCAGAATATACAAAGAACTCAAAAACCTGAACACCAAACTACAGAAAATCCAATCAATAAATGGGCTAGGGAACTAAACAGAAACTTCTCAACAGAGGAAGTCCAAAAAGCCAATAAATATATGAGAAAATGCTCTACATCACTAGCAATCAGAGAAATGCAAATCAAAACTTCACAGATTCCACCTCACTCCTGTCAGAGTGGCAAAAATGAAGAATATGAACAATAATAGATGCTGGAGGGGCTGTGGGAAGAGAGGAACAAAATGTATTCTTAAAGTATTCTGTGTATCTAGAGGAAATGTACATACATCCCCAATGGCATATTCACAAATTATATTCATTCCAAGCCTATCTACAACTTCCTTTTCTTCTAATTAAGAAAGTAATCAGATTACAGTGAGTGAATTTCTTAGAGATGTAAACTTTAAGCCCCTTTAAAATAAGGTACAAGGTATTTATATGTTATGTTAAGTACTTTATGTAATCCTAAAACTAGGGATACTAGCATTGATTTCAGCCATTAATTAGTAAAACCTAAGACATTTTCTTTATAAATAAATGTAAACAGAAAAAAACATCAAGTGGGGCATGGTGGTACATGCCTATAATCCCAAGTTCAAGACCAGACTCAGCAATTTAGCAAGGCCCTAAACTTAGTGAAACCCTATCTCAAAATAAAAAATAAAAAAGTACTTGGGGATATGGCTCAGAGGCAAAGTGCCCCTGGGTTCAATTCCCTTGTACAATAAATAGATAAATAAGCATCAATCGAAAGCTGTACATTTTGGTAATATCACATAGAAAAGGCTAGTTCAGGGTGGAACAGCGGAGTGAGTTGCAGGTGGATAGTGATATCAAGAGATGTTTGTTATCTGTCTGCTAAACTCTTACTTACATTGTTTTAAAAGGAGAAGGAGTCCTTAGCCCATAGTTAGGGATGACTTCAATCCAAGTTTAGCTGAGAGAAGTGTTAAAATGATGTGTTCAACAAATGACAGCTGTTAGTGTTACAAAGATTACCCACTGATCTTAAGTCATATACACTTTTATTAACTTATGAGATCTATAAAAGCCACTTATACTTTGACAGAAATGACTAATGCCATAAAGTTTAGTAGGAGTAGAAGAATCATATAAATAGAGTAAAATATGGGAAGGGGCTGTACAGAAAGAACTGGAATATCGAAATAGAACTTCAGGATTTAGTGTTTTCCAGGATTCAGTCCAGAACCATCCTTTCCTGAACCATATTCTAGAGGCTGGGTCCAAGTCACTGAATTAAAGAGTGGTGTCCTGTTTCTGAAATACTGGGAGATCTCAGAATTCTCTACTCCAAACTCAGTCACCTCCTGGTTCCAACATTTAAGAAAGTGGGAAAGTTTTTGACAAAACTTTCCAGATGATTGGACAACTACTGATCTGCAAACCTTTAGAAGAGTCTCAGAGGGCTTGCACCTGGGGAAGGTCAGTGTCCTGGAGTAGAGGGATTCTTGACCTTGGCTGCACACTGGAATCTCATACAATTCTGTGAAACAGCCCCCTGGTGGTACTGCAACTGCTGGTTTAGCTTGGAGCAGAAAGGCACAAATTTTAGAAATGCAGCATCTCAGGCCCTCTCCCTAGACCAGGAGCATCAGAGCTGGCTGTTAATATATCCAGGCAGTGGGTATTCACATTAGAGTATAAAATGCACTGATTAAATTCAGTTATCTTTAGTCCTTTGGCATGAAGACAAGCTGGCATGTCCTAAAAGACTATAAGATGTGTCACAAGAAGCTGATTACAATTAATTTAAGAATGACTCATATAATTAGGTGTGTATACATTATTTCAAGGGGGTTTGAAGTTTACATCTCTAAGAATGTCACTCTTGCATTATGATTGCTTTTTTAATTAGGAGGAAGGAACATAAATTGAATTTAGGCTGGGAATGAATCTAATTCATCAGTATGGCCCCAGAGATATACACATAGTAGACACAGTGTGTGCGCACATGTGTGCCCACCCACCCATACACTCAAACCACTTCCTTGCACCCATGCCTAAAGTAATGTTCATGGGTGTCTGAGGTTTTGTTGGCTTGTGTTCCTCACTCTGAGACACACAGCTAAGTGCAGGGGGCGTTCTGCTGGTTCTACTCATCAAATTCCATGATAATGGACACAGATTGGTTTTCCTGAACATTCATCTGATTCTGCCCTTCCCAGAGGTAAATTACCTGATCATACATGCAACATTTTTCCAATGTGAACTTTCCAAGGTAACCACACTCTTCAGAGCATGAGAACCAAATTCTGGTAATATTTTCTATTAGTTCACATGCTGGATTTGAAGTGCCTAATTGTGTTCTTTCACATAGCAGATATTTAAAAATATGTTTGTGAGCTCGTAGGACAGCTAAATGTGGAGTCTCACTCGTAGTTAGCCAACAAAGTTCTGATGTTCTTGGAGCTAAGAGATGAACATGCATATAAGCATTGTCTTTTTACTGTGGTGACTCTCAGATGGAAAGTCTCATTCAGTATTTTAAGTGA
>PVKS010053667.1:0-10332 GCA_004027875.1 Aplodontia rufa
CTCTCTCATGTATTCATTAGCTTGATCAATGTCCTCTGGTAAGAAGTTTCTATTTAGCTCTTTGGCCCATTTATCAATTGGGCTGTTGGTGTTTTTGTAGTTGACATTTTTGAGGATTTTGTAGATTCTGGATATGAGACCCTTGTCAGAGGAATCATAGTCCATGATTTTCTCCATTTCCGTAGGAAACCTCTTGACTCTTTTGATTGTTTCCTTGGCAGTACAAAAGCTTTTTAGCTTTATGGCATCCCATTCACTGATTTTTGACTTTACTTCCTTCACTTTTGGAGACTTGTTGAGAAAGTCTTTGCCTACTCCCAAATGTTGAAGTGTTGGACCAATTTTGTCTTCTATCAGTTGCAACGTAACTGGTTTAATACCGAGCTCCTTGATCCATTTTGACTTGATTCTTGTGCAAGGAGAATAAATACTGAAGATTCATAGATGTTTAAACCAATAATGTATATTGTCAAATGAGTACAGATCAGAGTATATATTTGAAGCACACATATATGTGTCAACATATATATATTTGACTTTTAGAGAAATTAGAATATTTGGCGAATAACAGCAACTGGTGAGAAGAATTTTATACTGAATGTGGTATGTCCAGGTAGAACATGTATTAGTAATATGTTGCAGAAAGTTAGTGGCTCCTCCTGATTTTACTTCTGTTGCCAGCTAGTAAAATGATGGCACTTGAATTACTCAAATCTCTGCTCTTTGTTTTTCTGTTGAGATGTGGCAGATGTGAGCCATGAAGAATGATGCTGCGTGTGACAGTATACACATCAGCTGATATTATCTCCCCCAGGAGACTCACTTATTCCTTCTCAGCACCTTTGATCAGCTTCATCCAATGCATCCTCACAACAACAACATTATCAAGCATTTTAGAATTCCCTCTAAATAAAAAGTAAGCCAAGATCATGTACACTAGTGACTTTTTCTATCTTTCATTAATTATGAATAAAACACATTTTCCCATATAAGCATTTTAATCATTGTAATGTTGCACTATGAAGCATTTTGGGTTATATATTTGATGGCAGAAATGGAAGTCATTGTATTTGGTTTTGTACACAAGTCTAATTAACTTTAAAATATATTCAAAATATATTGCTTAAATCATGTTTGAGTAGAGTTTTAAAAATTGGGTAGTCACTAACATTGGTCTTATTTAAATCACTAATGAACAAAAAGTGATTTGAAATTATTCAAAAGGGCTATATTGAAATGGAGTTCTTCCAATTTCTTGTTAACATGAAAGCATAGGAAAATAAAATGAAACACAACAAAAGACTCAACGCTGAAAATCAAAACTGACAGAAGGAATTATGTCAGAATTAGCAATAATTTTAATGCCATCGTAACTGGACTTAACCACAGTTAGTGAATTGTGGTTTCACATCATGAGAAAGCAAGCCTGAAAATTTACAATTTCTTTGCACATTTCTCTGCGATGATTCAGAAAATGAAAATTCCACCACACAGATGCTGCTTTGTAATTAGTATCATCACCTTTCATCATTACTAACCTTATAAATAGGGGTCAGTTACAGACTGACAATACCAAAAATCCTTGGGAATTGTATATAAATGCATTGTTCTTTATAATTTAGGGAATGGAGTGCAAAAAGTTTACTTCATTAGAAGTAATTACATATATAAAAATAAAATTATTCCATAAAATATTACTGGTTTTGACCTTAACATACATATGCAAATGTTAGAGATTAGACATGATACACACCTTTCCAAATATGTGTCTGTGATTTTTAGCAAATTAAAATACCAGAATGTGAACTCATGTAGTCTACTCTTGGACAATGGAATCAGAAACAAGATAAACAGACACAATTAAATTGTCAATAACATTAGTTATTTTTAATTAGTCCTCACTCTATGCCAAACATTGCTCTAGATTCTTAATAAACATAATCTCACTAGGTTCTCTCCACACTTGTGTGGGGTATGATTATGATTCCCACTTTATCAATACAAAAGTAGACTTGCAAGTATAAATTATGTGTCTAATTACACATCTCTATCACTGACCTCTGACAGAATTGATTTAAACTATTGTGGTAACTTTATGTAGACAAAGAAATTACCATAGTGGGATAAAGAGAGATCAATAGCTATAACTGAAAGAAGAAATAAGCAGAGCTGAGAAAATGGATTCAGAGCTATTTTCAATCTCATTACTGCATCTGTCATCAAGTTTCATTCTAGCCCCTAGCTTGTATTTAACATAGCTATGAGTATGTAATAAAATTTATTTTAGTTAAACTAAGATGTAGTTGCTTTATACAGTAGTAACATATATCAGTAAAAGAAAGCAAATTCGATTATGATTTTTTGATGAGGTTGCTGATTCATATGTTCTCATTCCTTCTTTATGGTATTCACAAAATGTTCTCCTATACTAGTGAAATAAATTAAGCATTACAAAGTTAAGGGAAGTTTAACTGTTTTAGCTGGTAAATGCACACTCAGATTTGCATTAAAGCATTCCTTTAAAATCTGTTTGATAGTCATAGAGAAATACTAACCATGTTGGGCACTGTGACACATGCCAGGAATCTCAGAACCTCTGGAAGCTAAAGATTCCTTTAGTGACTTAGACTCTCAGTCAAATTACCAAAAATGACAAATAAAAAAGGACTGGGAATGTAGCTCAACTCAATAGTAAAGAGCCTTGGATTCAATTCCCTATACTATCTCACCAAAAAAGAGAGCGAGAGAAATAGAAAGACTGAGCTCAAATCAGGATTCTTTCTGACTCTAGATTTGCAGAAATATTTACTGAAGCAATTTTACTAATCAAAACTTTTAGTTTCTTTAGAAAAAAAGGTTTGTGTGTGTCTTTTCCATTTTTTTGATAAGTAAAAAAAATCATGACATGTACTGCAAAAAAAGATATGCTAATTAGTGGAAGATCAAAATAAGTTAAGTAGCTCTGTGTCTTAAATACTTAAATATAAACCAAAGTTTTCCAGTAAATATCAATGGAAAAGTTTTAGACTTATCAAAGTTGTTTAATTTTATTGATTTTAAGGTTAAAACCCCATTTAACTCTTTGAACACTCATTTCACAGTTCTCATAATAATCATATAGTCAGCTTAAGTCTTGTTATTAAAAGAATATTGTGTGGTTATAATTTTTCCAAATTAAATTAGGGAAGGTATTTACCATACGTGAAAAAATGTAACAGAACAAATATAATACGGATATTTGGAATAGACCAGTTATCTATTTCAATTTTCAAACCACTGTTAATTAGCATCTCCAGAGTAACAACATTCAAGAAAAAAATGAAAGGAGCTGGAGCAGTGTTTCAGCAATTACAGTGCTTGCCTTGCATGCGCAAATCCATGGGTTTGAACCCCAGCACCACATATATAAGGAGGTGTCGGAGCAAGGAAAGGCAAATGAAAACTAAATAAAATTGATTCTGTCTTTCTCTCTCTCACTATCCAGCTCTCTTTATTAAAAGAAAATGAAAAAAAAAGAAAAAGAAAATTGCTTCCTTTAATTTTCTTAGGAAACTGAATGTATCTATTTCAAGTATATAAACATTTCCAACACACATTTTTGTGTTTAATATTTTTAATGTCATTTTCATGTACTTCAAAACTGTGTCTTAATTGATAAATACAAGATTAAAATCTACTATATGCACAATTTCATGTTTGAGAAATAATTTATAAGAGACCTTTACAAGTTGTTGTCAGTTAACAATTATAAAGTGAGACACGTTTACTGTATCATTTACTCATTATTAGAAATATGATGCAGATAGATGGGCTCTTGGTTTTCTTGAATACTGCTGAGTATAAATCATGGCAAAATCATTAGTACTATCTCACGTGAGCCAATTATTTCACTTGGAGAAACTTTTTTATCATTTTGCCTCAGATAAAAGTAACATTTCTACCAAATTATTAAAAAAAAAAACACTTCCCACTAGTTTTAGAATGTAAGTGATTCAAGACTCATCTCCAAGTATTTCACAGTATAACTCTCTATATTCTACAGTTCCAAGGTTGACAATGTGCAAACACACACGCTAATGAATTAAAAGGTGCCCAAGAAAAACATTATGAAGGCTTGGGTTCTCAAACTGTGTCAGTTAAGCTTTAGTGATCAAGGGTCTTTTAGAAAACTATTACCTCTGCTTCAGGAAATGAAACTTTTTATTTCATATACAGAAGATAACAGATGGCATGATTCCATAAAATGACCTCAAATCCAAATTACTTTGAGACCAATTATTAAGTTAATAAATTACATACCTGTTTGTTGGAATATACAGATACCCTTCAATTTATGATGGGGCTATGCTCTATCCATCATAAGTATAAAATATAATAAATTAAAAAACACCTTTAATACACTTTCCCTACTGATCATCAAAGTGTAGTATAGTATCACAGTGCACTCTAGCGTAATTCAGTTATTTTCCTCAGAAAAACAACTGTTCTTGCCTAGCACCGTGAGAGGGTATCATATCACCTGTTGTTGGCCCAGAAAATTCTAAGTGAGGTTTCTATTGAATACATAGGGCTTTTACAACATTGGCATGTCTAAAACAAAATCAAAAGCTGAACCACTGTAAGTTTAGGGATGATCTGAGAATTCAGTACTTGGCTCATTGTTCCCTATGTATGGCTAAAGATATTTCATATCATTGGGCATGTTCAGGAGAGACCTACCTTATGCAGAGTCTGTAATAATTGCTTTGGGGAAATTTAGAGAAGCAAATGGATAGACTTTTATAATTAGAATGAGACGTCCTTGTATAATCTACAAACAACATCTAATAGCTGGAATTTTTCTTAATTTCCCAAAAAAAAAAAAAATCAGTCTACAAAAATATAAGAGTAAATTAAACTCAATTTAAGACAAAGGAAGGAAATGCCAATAGGATCAGAAAGAATTGAAATTGTAAAGAGAAAAACAATAGAGAAAAATCTATAAAACCAAAAGTTTGCCCTTGAGGAAAAAAAATTTTTAAATTTATAGAATCAAATGGATCAGGAAAAATACAAAGGATGATTTATCAAATTATACAAATGAAAGAGAGGTATCAGCACAGATTTCATAGATATTAGCAGGATAACAAGGGGGTATTATGAACAATTTTATGTCAAATAATTGATTAAGTTAAATGAAATAGATGCATTCCATGAAAAATAAAATATTACCAATGTTCAGTTAACAAGTGGATAATACAGATAGTATTGTATTGCCTAAAGATGCTGAATTCATAGTAAAATACCACACAATCTAAGTCTCAGGTAGTGATGGCTTAACTGGAGAAATTTAGCAAACCAAACAATAAGACTAATTCAATAAATGATTTCCAAAAAATAAGAGAAGGTACTTCTTAACTCATTTTTATAAGTCTTGCATAACACTAATACTAAACCAGAAAGAACTTATAAGAAACATGAGATTTTCCTCAAGGAGATGGAAAAAAGCTTTATTCTCATCATCACATGACCATCACCACCACCATCTTATTCCTTTTCCCTTTCTCCCTCTCCATCTCCATATTGCTCTCTCTCTCAAAGAAACCATGTCGGTGTATAATATACTTAGAAAGTTTATTCAGTTTTCAAAATGGATTAATGTAACATAGCCTAATACTACCTTATCATACTACCAAATAATAATAATGCTGGATCATCCTAAAAGATGAAGCAATGTATTTGCCAAAGTTCAGGTTACACATGTAATAAAAATATCTGTATAAATGAATAAAATATAATTTTCTCAACTTGTTAAAGGAAATCTCATAAAAACTTACTTAAGACCAGAAACAGGGCAAGGTTGTTACTTTTTGCACTGTCTTTCAAATTAGTAACAGCAATTCTAGTCAGTGAAACTAAGAAAGAACATAAAATTTCTAAAAAATATATGCTGGAAAGAAAGAAATAAACTGTCCTTATTTACAAATTTCTTAATAGTCAAGGTGCAAAATCTCAAAGAATCTAAGAACCATTAGAGTGAATAAGTATGTTTAGCATGACAGAATACAAGGTTGATATAAGATATCAATTGTATTTCTGCCTTGTAGCAATCAGCAATTTAAATTTTGAATATTATCACTTATAAAAATGCACAGGAATACAGCAAATTTATAAACAATTCCTCCAAAATATGTGCAGGAGTTATTTTGCAGTGAAAATCATAAAACGCTGGGTGAGAAATATTAAGTCCTAAATTTGTGGGTAGACACATATTTTTATGGTTTGGAAGATTTTTTTTTAAAATAAAATTGCTAAAAATCATTCTACTCCAAAATGTCTACAGAGTCAAAGTCACCATGATTAAAATTCAGCAGCATGTTATTTGTAAAAGCTAACATGCTAATTGGAGAATTTACAAAAAAAAAAGGAATCCCAGATAAAAGACATTGTTTTTTGTTGGGAAGAGCAAATGTCTTACTTGATTGTAAGAAGGATCATAAAATGATAATTATCAAGATGGTGTGCTATTTTGAAAAGCAACACATAGATCAATAAAACATAGTACATAAAAGAAATAAATCCAAGTGTATATTGATGCTTGATCAAAGGGAATTGTTTAAGAATTGATAAGTTTTGGAGGAGAAGCAAGATGGCGTTCTGAAGACAAAAGGCTTTCCCTGCACCTCCACGACTGATCAGGATTTCTCCAACTTCTCACCAGTACTTTGAGGTGAGTTTGGAGGGATTAGCATTATGAACCACCAGTTCTAATCTTAGCAGTAGATTTGAGGAAGAGACTTAGGAGCGACCAGGGGCTTTGTTCTGATCTGTCTCGGCTGCTGCGCCTGCCGCGGTGGCAGCAACTGCCCCGCCGGCCCGCATTTGCAATCCCCCGCCTACACTCCCGCCTGCCGGAGTCACATCTGCAAAGAAAAACCCGTGCAGATTTAAAATCAGCGTTCTGGCAAGGACCCCTCCCAGACCTGCATTCTCTCTAGCGACAGGATCAGTGACTGGAAATAGCATCCAAAGAAGCGCAGAGCGGCGGTTTGTGTGGAAGAGGCGGGGCAGGATCGGTAAGGGCAAGGAAGCCGAGCAAGCGTCTGTACTTTATCCGCTTGCTAGTTACCACACTCCCAGCCCGCCCGATCAGGGCAAGACCTCTTTGGGACTTCAAAGCAAGCTCTAAATACTCCCTCAGGAAGCAACAGAGATCAAAAGTGAAAACGGGACCAGAAGGCTTGGCTGAAGCCCTAAAGAAGCTGTGGGAGCAGCGAGGGAAGAGGACCATCCATTTTTAAAACCACACTCCCTGTCCTGGACCCGCCTCCCCTGGGTCTGCAAAACAGGCTCATAAAACTGTGCCTGGATCCAGCAGCTGAACACAAGCAGTCTCAGCAGAAGGTGGGGTCCAGGGCCTGAATCATCCTCTCATAAAGGACCTGGGACTGAGGAGTAACGGTGTTCAAGGCTCTGTCCTCCCACCATAGACAGGTCTTTCACAGGGCGGAAAAGCTGACCCCCACCTCAGGGATCACAGAAGACATGTCCGATAACTACCAGCAGATGGAGCTCTGATAACATATCTTCTGACTTTCAGATCCCCTGAATACATCTTCAAAAAAAGTTAAAAATGGTCATATCCAGCCAGAAATAGAAGATCCGTTCCCTGAAAGGACCAGAGAAAATCATATTATCTATACTTCCAGGGTTTTCCTATTAAGTATAATTTTCCTCCCCCTCCCCCCCTTTTTTTTCCTTTATTTCGACTTCATTTTCTAGGTGTGTACCAAGGCGATATATGGTGGAGTTTACTGGTTCTCCAATATATAAAAACTCTAGCAGTCTTTTTACTTTTCTGTAATGCTAACATTGTAGAACAGTTAACCCCTACCTCTCTTTTTTTTTCCTTTTTCTTTTTCTATCCCTTCTCTTTTCTTTTTCATCTCTCCTCTTAGAGGGATAATTAACAATAGTAGTTCTTCTTAGTTTGGTAGCCTGTTTTTAAGGTTTCTTTCTCTTTTCCTTTTTTTTCCTATTTAGCATATCTCTGACTCACTCTTACCCATCAGTCCTAGCCCTGTTATCATTCTTGAGAAGAAGGACTCTAGTCAGTGCATAAAGTAACTGAAATATTTTATGCCTGAAGAGCATAATTCTCAGGGAACACTTCTTCCCTTAAATTTTAGCAATAACCCAAATCCTGCCAATAACCCTTTTACCCTTCCTATATTAGGCCACAGCTATCCTAGCTTTCCCTCGGATCTATATCTTCTTTTCTATTTCTTTCTTTCCTGCTTTATTTCATAGTTAGTAAATCTTTTCTGTTCAATTTACTTTTCTCTTCAAATGTTTTCCCCTTAGCATTGTCTTATTCTTTCTACAGCAAATTCTTTAACTCCTCCACTTTCTCACTGTACATAATTGGTATAGATAAACCTCTCTCTTAATTTTACCAGCATTACCCCCCCTTCTGACTCCAAATTAGTTAACTCAATTTCACCCCCCATTGTCAAAGCTGTGTAAATATTACTGCGGTAATTGTTAATCTGAGTAACACGTATTTGTCCCTGAATTTCTGTCAGAGGTAATAGTAATTTTCTAGTATCACCAAAAGTATTGATTATTACTTACATTAGTTGCATAGGCCAAAATTGATAGTCCATTATAGTGGATGCTAAATAACTAATTTACTACTGTTTATTGTAAGTGTTGATTATACATATTGCTAATTTACTTCTAGCGCATGAGGTGTTGGAATTCTGCAAGGGTAACAAGCAGTTTAGAGTAAAAGGGGTTGTCTTTTGAAATTAACTCTCCTGACAAAACCCCATCTCAAATAAGGGTTGGGACGGATCTCCCAACCCAACAGCTTAGTCCGTAAGGCAGAAGACAGGAAAAAGAACCTCAGAACCTGTAGTGCTCCCACAAAAGCTTCACCTGGTAAATAAGAGAGAAGAATCTCTTCAAACATGAGAAATAAAACTCAAAGAGGTTCACAACAATCCCAAAACTCCCCTGATAGGGGGGCTATGACTAGGGACTGGGATGAAAATCTAGAACAATGTATCAATGAGTTGATAACAAAAAGGATCATCAACTTAAAAGAAGAGATAATGAAGGGAATAATGGAGAAAATCCAAGATTTGAAAGACTCGATTATTACAGTAATAGATTCTCTCAAAAAGGAAGTTACAGACCTCAATTCTATAGTCAATGACATGAAAGGGACAATGCAAGAATTTAATAATAGATTAACTTCAGTAGAAAATAGAACCTCTGCCAATGAAGAAAGAACCTCCGAAAATGTGTAAACAGGTTGACCAAGCTAGAGCTCACAGACATCAAAAAGGAAAAAAATTGAATGACCATGACCAGTATTTCAAGAACGTCTGGGATAAAATGAAGAGAAACAATCTGAGAATAATTGGAATACAGGAAGAAATTGAGACACAGCAATGGTACGAGAAATATTCTCAGAGAGATCCTGAAAGAAAATTTCCCTCAAATAAAAATAGAATCTGACATGCTCATCCAGGAAACTTACAGGACACACAATAGGCCTAATCAAAAGAGAAACTCACCTAGACACATCATATTCAAAATGTACAACAGAGATACCAAAGAAACTATATTAAAAGCAGCAAGGGACAAACGCCAAATCACATTCAGAGGCAAGCCAATAAGAATTGTATGTGACTTTTCAACCCAGACACTGGAAGCAAGAAGGTCTTGGAATAATATCTTTCAACATCTAAATGACCACAACGTGCAGCCTAGAAATCTATACCCAGCAAAGCTCAGCTTCAAATTTGATGGAGAAATAAAAAATTTCCATGACAAAACAAAACTGGCAGAATTTGTCAACAGAAAACTTACTCTACAAAGAATTCTCAAAGAAATACTCCAGACAGAAGAACAAGTACATGATACCCATAATCCACAAACTGAAGAAATTCAGTGAAGTTATCACCTACCAAGAACCAACCAAGGCAACCACAGAAACATCTAAGTAAGACACAATGACTACGAAACAACTGCGCACCACTATCTTAACACTGAATGTAAATGGTCTAAATGCACCACTCAAAAGACACAGACTTGCAGACTGGATCAAAAAACATTATCCAATCATATGCTGCTTACAAGAAACTCACCTAACAGGCAAAGACATCCACAGACTAAGGGTGAAAGGATGGAAAAAAATCTACCACACTTATGGCCAAAAAAAACAAGCCGGTGTCGCTATACTTATATCTGACAAAGTAAATTTCAATCATAAATCAATCAAAAGAGATAAAGAAGGCCACTACCTAGTACTAAAAGGAACCCTTCAACAGGAAGAAATAACCA
>PVKS010053668.1:0-10336 GCA_004027875.1 Aplodontia rufa
CATTTTCTGTCCGATAGACCCGCAGCTCTTTACCAAGTGGAATAATGAGACTAGTGTAGTCAGCGCCCATGAAAACCTCCCCCCATGGACCCCACAGTCACTATCTCTATTCAGACAGGGGAAGACATAACAGTATGTCTATCAGGTTAATTTTCCCCTAAGTTAAACTTCGAGATGTAGACCGAGTCCTAAATAGCCCATCTCTCTCTTATAAGGGTAATTGATGTATAATTAAAACACCCACCATGATCCAACAAAAAGTCAGACTTGGGCCTTCCTCTAATCTGATAACATAATATAGAAGACTCAGTCTAATAAAAAAGATTTGGTTTGTTGTTCACTCATACTTAACAGGTATGCAAATCTCACTTTATAATTTGCATGCTACAGGTCAATAAAAAAACATTTTTTCAAAGTTTCTCAATTTTATCCCCTAATAAAATAACCTTGATTTTTTAGACTGACAGATTTAAAAAATTTATAACTGTGATAAAAGTCTCCATATATTTCTCCCTAGGAACATGTGTATATAATTGAAGTGTTTTATGTAGATGTTATTTACAGTGTGATTTAGCACACTTTGAGATAAATACCGACATTGAACTTCCTCTCATTTTCTTTTTTTCTCTTTAAGCACAGTAATTTATAACATATGCTCATTAAATTGCATGTAAAGTATTTAGGTTTCAGCTCTACAGTGAACAAAGCTGTTGGTTAAATTTCATATTTATTTGTTTATTTATTTTTGCAGTATCAGCAATTTAATGAGGGGCAATCTAACACAGAGATACACCCCAGTCATTTTTATTTTTATTTTGTTAAATTTTGAGACAGGATCTCACTAAATTGCTGAGCATGGCCTCAAACTTGTGATCCTCCTGCTTCAGACTCTTAAATTGCTGGGATTACAGATATGCACTACCCAGTTTAAAATTCATTTTAATGTTTTAAAAAATACCTTATTATTTCTCTGTGAGATTTGTACATACTGGCTCTTCTTATGTATAATCCATATTTTACAGTGACAAACAGATCAACAACCACATGCACACCATATAATGATCTAATCACCTATTTCTCAAGTGAAGAAAAAGAAATTTCCTCAAAGTCAGAAGATATTCCGATGATTAGATCCAATGTACATTTTCAAACTAAGCTTTTGACTTTAGAATAATTTTAGATTGACACACATTTACAAAGTTCTCAGAAGAGTTGTCTTTTTTTTCTTGTTCAAAGGTGCCGTGAAATCTAGTAGTGACCAGTTAAAAAGCTCATGAGTGTAATATGATCAAATTTTCTAAACTAGAGAAATAGATATTTGTTATGGTTTTACCCAAAGATCCAAATGTAAATGCCTGGTCTCCAGGGTGGTGATATTTGGAGATGCAATGGAGGGTGATATTAGAAGGTGGGAAATTTTGGGAGGTCATAGGTCAGAGAGGGCATGACTTCCAAAGCAATGTGGGACCCTCCCCATCCTCTTTCTCTCTATCTCCTGGCTGATAACATGAGTGGTTTGCTTTACCACTTCCACCATAATGTGACACCATCACCAGAGGCCCCAACATGAACCTCCAGTACATGAACCAAAATAAAGCTCTCTTTACTTTGTAAGTAGCTTATGTCAGGTATTTTGTTATAGTGATATAAATACAACTAATACAATAGTATATTGAAAGATTTCAAAAATATGTTTTCTAAAATCCAGTATGTTGGATTTCTATCCGAATTCTTCAGGAAGTATTTAAGGGATAAGATTTCTGAGTTCATCCTTATACCATCTGGTACCCAGACAACACCTGCACTTTCATTCATTGATTGTTAGACTTCTAACTTCTATGAATCAGTTCTTCTTCTATAATAAGGGGTTTAAAGGTCATGATTTCAAAAGGTCTATGTAACTCTAAAATTTGATGATTTTATTTCATTTATTGAAATATAACTATCTCTACAATGGAGAGGCCTTGTCTTCCTTTAAAACTACTTTGAAATGCTGTGGTATCTATACAGGTAGTATGTATATTCCTGCTTAGGCTCTTAGAGACATAAACTCCTTAAATAAAAGATGCTTCAAAGAAAGAATACTAATCATTGATTTATAATGACTAGATAGCAGAAATCCAATAATCAATATATTTTAATCCTAAAATATTAATTCTTAGTCACTCTCACAGTAGTTAAAAGATTCAACAACCTCATTCTGGTTCTGCATTAAAGCTGTTCTTTAACACAATGGCTATTTCTAAAAATGCTTGGATGTGGAAAATAATTGCAATTCTATTGAAGCTATTAGGATGAATTACAATTGGATTTCACATAGAAGATTTTAATGCGGAGATATTTCACATATGTTTCTGGGCAAAAGTTCTTCAAATAAAGCTGAATTTTCCTCAAGAAATTATGTGTATTAGATTTAGCTCCAGTTAGATCAGATATTTCTGCTTTTTCTTTGTTTTCATTTTTTCAATTTGTACCTAAATTGTTTCTAAGAATATTATAATATTACAGTCATTGCTGTAGTCATTTTGTAGAAGTAAGAAAGACTGGAAATCAAGACTAATGATACCATTGCATACCAAGAGAAGATGAAAAGACTTATTGTCACTGTGAGGCTTTCTGGGTTGAGCAGGACATGTCCCTCATTGGTCTAAAACAGCTTGGTGGGAAATGAGGAAGAGTGGTTGGGGCTGTATGGTGATTAGAAGGGCAGGAGGAGAGTGTGGGCTCCTATAACCAGTTTTTAACTTCCTAACAGTCATAAGAGGAAATAAAAAGACTTTATTATTAGACTGACCAGATCTGGGAAAGAAGGGGAAGAGAGAAGAGGACACTCAAAAGCTACCAGCTGTCAAATATTAAAAAAAAAAATCAAGGTCTTTCTTATAATCATTAGTATTAGAAATTATCATTACAAAAGACTTACCCATCTGTTATTATGAAAATAAAGGGAAAATTAAATATGCTTTTGTTTTAAAACTAAAAATTATGGATAGCATCATATAATGGAAAAAACAGGATATTAAAGCCAAATAGACACAGAATCTAATTTGAGGTCTGCTAATCATTTGCTGCATCAGTCAGGATTCAGTGCAGGAAACAGAATCCAGAGTAGGCACTTAAAGGAGGAGGCTATTTAATGTGGGGGTATGTTACTTTACTAAAGGGGTTGAGTGGAGAGACTTTGAGCTATGCTCTTTGGAGTGACTCTAAGAGTGATACAATCATTGCCACTTTAGCAAAGCACTGCTCTCAAGGCTGCCCCAGAACTATGCTGGAAGTATTCTACCACTGCCATCACAACTGCCTCCAACATCCAAGAGGCTGGTCAATGACACTAGACTACTATTAAAGCAGAGCCCCACATTTTCAAGACCTTTCAAGACAGCAACAAAAGTCAAAATTCACAAGAAGATAGCTTTTGCTTCATTTCTAATCCCCAATTCTGCACACTTCTACATGTAATTGGTAGTTGCTAATCTACCCAAGCTTGAGGGAGGTCTGAGAAATGCAAGTCCAAGCAGATGAGGGTTGACCAAAAAGACCCATAGTATCTTGTACGTTCTCTGTAGGATTTGGGACAAGTGTTTAAGCTTTTCAATGAAATGAATCCAGTTCCTGGATCAAAAGGCCACTCAAAGATCATGTAATTTATAGGGAAGGGGGAAATGCTTTTTTATACTTTCTTGAGCTCAGTGACTGGGACCCTATAAATTAGAGTGAGAAAGAGAGATTTTAACTGGAGAAAAGTCTTAATATTGCATATTTATATAGAGGTCTTCATAGAAATGTGAAAAACCAAAGAAATACATAAGCCTGAGAGTCTACATACCTTTTTAACAAAGAATGATAAATTGTGGAGATAATCAAAGGCAAAAGAAAAAGAAGTCTGAGTTAGGGGGTGATAAATTGTGGAAAAGCAGCTAGAAAATATAGGGGCATGTGTATACTTTATATAAATATAATACATAATATATGTATGTATGTATATATATCATGGAAGTAAATAATGGAAGATAAAGGTAATTTTAATAAGGTTTGCTTGCAGACCCATATCGGTAGTGACCTTCTTAGTTGTGGTCTTTAAACTCTACTGGAAGAAGAGAATTATTGCAGTCCTTATTTCTCAGAAATGTTTGCTTCTACTTAGATAAGGGAAGCTCGGCAAAAGTTTTTTTTTTCTATACATGTTGATTCTAATTCATCTCCAGCTTAATAAAATTATTATGTCAAAGTTGCATATTTGGGAATAAAATATCCATATCCTTTTCAAATTAAAGTACCTAATGTATAGTAGTTGGCCAAATAAAAAATATATTTTGGTTATGCTGAATTATTTCAGATCTTGAGAAAACATTACCCTAAATGTTAATGAGTAATTGCTTAACACCAGATATGTAATCAAACATTTTTCACTTCATTATGGTCTCGGGTGATTTTATAATTCAAGCCCTAATTTTGTGGATAAACAATTATAAGTAACATTTCATCTTCAAAGAGACATCTTATAAATTTGTAATTTATAATATTGAGAGTCAAATTCTGGGCATTGAATTAATCGCTTGGCATATAGAAGAGAAATGAGCATACTACATCTTGCCCACTGGGGCTTTACAGGCAAGTTTATCAGAGATATAATAAACAAATAATCACAATTGTAATATGCTTATTGTGAAGAAAAGCTATAGTTTTCTTAGAAAAAAGAGAATAAGAAAAAATATGGTCACCAGGTCATTCAGGATGGCCAAATAAATTTCAATTTCAGATAAATAGCAAATAAACTTTTAGTATCAGTATGAGGCTCTGAAAGTTATTTATTGCTTTTCTAAAATTCATTTTTAATTAGTTGCCCTGTCCTTTATCTGGCAACTCTTGGGGAAAGAGTAACTTAAAGTGGAGTGTGATCTTTGAAGTTGTAATTAATAAAGAGATATCCAGAGAATAGATAATGGTATTTATTAGTTAGTTGAAAAGTGGTAGAAAAAGATCTGAAAGCAGAAAAAATAGCACTTGCAAAGTCCCTGAGGTGGAAAGAGCTTAGTGACCTGGAAAGAGAGTCGATACTACTGGAGAGGGGTCTATGGAAGAGAATGGCCTGGAATGGGACTGCAGAGGTTAGCAGGGTCAGACCAGGCACAGTGTGCTCTCTTAAAACATTGCTTTCTAATTTATTTTGATTTATAAAGCCTTTTAAAACCTTATATAGAAAGTCACAGAATGTAATATGTAAAATTGAAGCTACTGGGTTTGAAGGTTGGGGTCTTTTGAGAATCTGCATGCCTCTCTTTGCTAGATAGTTGTCCCCTCCTGACATACCAGCCCTTGAAAGTACTAAACAAGGTAAGGTCTCAGGCCACCATGCCCCCTGCAACTGATACCCTGAGAGGAGCAGCAACTTGATCAAGGTTTAATAATCCTTGCAAAACATTGACCCTAATAGTCCAGTGGTAAGAATTGGGAAGTATCTGTGTTCATCTCTACAATTAAGATAATTTGAGCTGCAAAGAATCAACCTAGCAATTGCCTTTCTGAGACTGAACTGAACAGAGAGCATAGAAATCGATGTTAACACATTACAATGAACACTTCCCAGTGGTGTCTGTTAGTAAACTGTTGGACCTCCAAAATAATTCTAATATTTGAGTTCCATAGTGCCTACTTGACCTACAGCAGTTCAAGGTCAGTCATCTCCGTGGAAGGAAGTTAATGTTCAGTCAGGTCACTCTTTGACACCAGGCTGCTCCAAGTGCTTGACTGAGACAATATCCCATTTCCTGCACTTGAGGATAGGAGGCTCAGAGAGGCCAAGTAACTTGTTTAGTGGTGATCCAGCCCAGGGACAGAATTTGAGTCCAGGACTGTTTGCCTGAACAGCAGAAATCGTGTTCTGAGGGAGGTCTGGTTTGAGGGGTGTCCCTCCTGCTCAGAAATGCCAGTCTCCAGAAATGACTTAAGTTTCTGTTTTGCATATAATAGTTCAATCTCAAGGGTTTCTTGTGCCTGATTTGCAAGCTAATCAACATTCAGGTTTTAGAACAGGTTGTCAGTTTCACCAGTGAGTTTCTAATTTCCTATGCTCCTTGGGCTATCAGTCATCTGACACTCTGGGAGGAGTTTTGTCTTCACCTCAGGATCTGTAAGAGTTCCTGTGGTCGTGATATAAACACAATCATTAGTTCATGGCCACAAAGCACTTCAAAACTCATTTTTACCTTTTGTTTGGCTTAAAGTGTTTCATAATTTTGTGTTGAGAATTTGAAATGTTACATATTATTTGAAGCAATGCTTATTAATGTTATTATTTTGTTCTAGGTAGGACAACTAAGGAGAAACAACAAATGCAACCCCCCTACAAACAAACAAACAAACAAACAAACAAAAAAACTATACCAACTACAGGACCCTGGGATGGGACTGCTGGATTGGAAACCATCTCTGGCCAAGTGTGAGGAACTTCTTGGCTCCCAACACCAGGAGCCAAATTAGTGACCTGTTAAGGCCTGGCCAACTGCCTAAATCAGTTTCCCCAGCTGTCTGGTTTGGTAACACCTGGGTCTTCATATTCAGATTTATTATATTTCACATTCACAATTTGTGGATTAGATATTGATATGTTTTCCCTTCTTCTGTACTTACCTGTCTCAGGTTCTCAGGGAAGGTTCTTAGACTCATTATTTTATGCTTAGGATTTAGTGGAGTTCTGGGTGCTTAATACAACTTTTAAGAATATTTCTTAAAATCCTATAAACATACCTCCACTATAATTGAAAAATGCATAAAATAGTGATCCTTGCTTTTATTTGGTGGCATTATGGGGTTATGGGCCTCTTTGAAACTTTGATTAAATCTATGAATTGTCTTCCCAGAGCCTTGTTAATTTTCTGGAGAATCTTTAGTTTCCTAAAGTTCATTTATATGGGTTTTGTCATTTCCAAAATACGCTATTCTCCATTTAAACAGCAGATGTCAACTTTTATTGAGTAATTTACATTTGTCAGGTTGTGCACCGCTTTGCATGGGATGCTTCAATGAATGCTTACATCTTGAAGAATTAAATCCCATTTTTATTTTTTTTAAACGGATGAAGAATCGATTTTAAAGAGACCAGGCTCCTTACCCAAGTGCCCAAAGCTAATTGGCAACAGTACACTGTTTCATACAGTGGTTGTTTTTTATTTGTTTACTTTTATTGTAGCCTGAGTTTGCACTGTTAAACACCAGAAACCATCTGCCTTCTCTATGCTCCCACTCATGGCGAGCAATGGAATTAACCAGTGAAGGCAGTTCATCTCCCCCTGGAAGAGTCTGGAATCATCTCAGCTGTCTTGAGCTCCTGACTTGATGTGAGTAAAGCTTACTTGATCGAACTGGACAAGCTGTTTCCCCAACAGCACTCTTGATGCTTTGAGAGCCTACATTCCTGCAGCACTTGTTTAGCAATTGGCAGAGCTGTGACTCCAAATTATCTTGTGCATGTTGCAAACCGTTTAAATTGTCATTGTAGGATTTTGCCTATTAGCAAAATGCCATCCGCTGAATACTGATTATGTAAAATAGCACAGTTGTCTGGTGAGAGGAAGCAGCAAGCTCTTGTATGTAGACCAGCAGAAGGACTGCTCTTTTTTTTTTTTTTAACAAACTATAAGGCAGTTGCATGTGTAATAGTCTTTATGTAAGTGGATTTAGGGTATATTTATATTTTGCCACATGTTGATATAAAATAAGCATTCGATAATGCTTCATTGCTGATCTAAATAAATTTTGTCATAGTTGAGGTTAAAGAGAGTGAAAAATGCCTCTTTTTTGCTTTCTCATCCTTCTTTGGTGGTGACAGCATTTCTATCAGACATTGAGTTCATCCAAGAACCCTAAATACAGTCTTGTTGTGAGATTTAGAGCTTAGCCAGCTGGTCCCCAAGGAAAGTTCTCTGGTTAAATTGGGGTCATCAACTTGCTGGTGACTGATCAACTGAGTTACTCACTTTTAAACTTCATCATTTTCACATTTAAAGTAATTTCAGCTCATAAAAACAAATTATTCTCATTATATCCAAATGCAAATACATGTTTAGAAAACATGTGGATCAGAAAACAAATGGGATACAAAACCAACACAAACGGCTCATCTGAGTCATTTGCACCACCTCCAGGAGTTATTTTTATTTCCTTGTTCTGTATATTCACATTCACATCATTCTCCCCACTGGCATGGAATAAAACGTATCTACTGAAGCTAAATTCCCCCATATCTTTTCGTTTTATTTCCCTTGTTTTCTGCACTAGGCTAATCAGAGCTGGGCCAGAAACCATGCAGAAATTCTAGGTGAAGCTCCTAGAAAAATCTAATCCCAAAGAAATCACAAAACTAGGAAACAAGTTCCTTAAGGAGACCTTCAAAATTCCCCACCCACATTGAGCACCCATTAGGGATTCACAAAAGCTTGATTGAAACTGAACTTGCTTGTGGTAAACTAAAGATTGCTGCAAATTCTTTACTATGCTGCCCTTTGAGAGACGGAGTCCAATTCACCACCTTTGAAACTGGGCTCTGTTAGCAACTTTACCACTTCAGAGGAAGTGACATTTTGAGACTTCCACAGTAAAGTCATAAGAATCCTTGCAGCTTCTGTCCAGGTCTCTTGGAAAGCTGAGATTCTTAAGCTGTTGTGGAGGAAGTCTGAACACTCTGGAATTATATGTAGTTGTTCTTACATGATAGTCCCAGAGCCCAGCCTTCTACCCATTCCTTCCAAGGCCCTAGTTTTAAAAATTTCAAGGTAGCTTTTATCTTTATCCACCAAATTAGGAACAAACAGGGAGTGAAAGAATAGCTTTTGCTCATTTGTTCTCACAAGAAGGCATGTCACATAATGCAGGGCCACATGGTGGAAATGCTAGTTGGTCAAGAGATAAGAGTGAGGAGAAAGTGCAGATTATTAGGACTGGTGAACTTGAATAACTTTAACATGCTTTAGGTGTAAAGACCACCCACATGGTTGTCTGTCATGTGACCTCAAAGTGATTAGGATGGAAATTTTGGAGTTAACTGTTAAAAAAGCTCTGTGAGAATCTGACTAACAGGGATAGTTGGGGGACTGGGCCTTGTGTTGGTTTGTCTGCATATTGAAAGTTACTTTCATGGTGAGATAATGGGGGACTGGGCCTTGTATTACTTTGTCTGCATATTGAAAGTTACTTTCATGGTGAGATAATGGGTATCTCTGGAAATTAGCTTATTTTGGGAAGAAGTGTTTCCTAGGTCAGCAAGACTACAGATGTCAGAACATCAAATATATAGAAAGTTTAGTTAATATCACCAAAAAAAGCAAGTGAAGCCTCAGGGCCAGTCTGTCTGCCAACTGAATATTACTGGGGTCCTCTACCCATGCCCTGTGCATTTCCTAGCTGAGTTCTGCTCAAGTTTCTGACCCACAGATAATTGTGATACATTGAATGAGCTGTTTAAAGTTGGGTAGCAGAGGTGATGGGGGGGGGGGGTTGAGAAGAGGCCAGATTCTCTTCTCCCACTGGCGAATGGAGTCTGGACCAACTATAGATTCCAGGAGTCAAACTAGCCTGTTTCTAATGTTTGCAGCTATCCCCAGTTAAAACTGGGAATTTGGCCTGGCTGCAGGTTTCTGCAGCTGAAATAGTGTTAGCAGCTCCCCAGTTAAGAGCTGTTTTTTTCCCCCACTACTGTTGAGTGGTGTGTTGCAGCTCTTGGTGTGAAAATTCACCCAGGGAATTCAGCACCAATGTTCTGGGTTCTTGTCTGGTGAATGTGAAGAATAAAATCCATGGACAACCATGGAATGAGGAATCAAAGGAGAAGTATTTATTTAAGGAAGGAGAGCAGAGACTCCACAAGGTGGAGGGGTACCTGGAAGAAGGAAACCATCTAATGGAGGTCAGGCTGGGGTTTATATTGATCTTGGGCAGGAGCATAATTAACATCTATACAAAACAGGCATTGAGAAATACATCAACATCGTTAGTTAAAATCTATGCAAAACCACATTAAGATATCACCTTACATCAGTCAGAATGGCAAAGATGAAGAAAATAAACAATAATAGTTGCTGGAGGGGCTGTGGAGAGATAGTTTAGGCACACTAACACACTGTTGGTGGAGCTGCAGATTGGTACAGCCCCTCTGGAAAGCAGTATGGAGAATCCTTAAAAAATTAGGGATGAGTCCACCATATGACCCTGCTATTCCACTCCTGGGTATCTTTCCAGGGGACTTAGAATCAGCACATTACAGTGACACAGCAATATCGATGTTCATAGCAGCACAATTTACTATTGCTAGGCTATGGAAACAACCCCGATGTCCCTC
>PVKS010053669.1:0-10331 GCA_004027875.1 Aplodontia rufa
AAACCACCAGTGCCTTCAGAGACCACACACCAGTAATAAGACTCCAAATCATTTTAGATTCAATCATTGTCAGAAACCTTGTATTAACCATGTATTTTGTTTTCTGAATTCTGATGGTTTGACATCTGGAGCCTTTCTAACCCTGATGGCTCTGCCCCTCCCAGGGTTAGCCAAGTCTGAGAGATTGTAAACAACTCACCCAGGAGAATGCTATTTTGAATACAAACCAACCAATCCAGAGCCCAGACCTGCAACCATCTCCTATACTGGGCTCTCACACTCTGAACCATTTGGACTGTCCTCCTCCCTAATCACCCCAGAGCCAGACACCTGACAACTAGGGGAAGTCCCATGTCCCAGAGCCCACTGAAATTATTTAAACTTGTCAATTCTAAGCCCTTATTCTGCCTAGCTAATTCTTTCTTTTAGAATCCACAGTAAACCTGTTGTTTATTCCCCGTCTCCCTCTACCTCCTGGCTGACCATGGGGCATCCTTATATGGCATCCATAGTGTGGGCTTTCCCCTTATCTTGGGATCTGTGAGTGATACAAACCATCCTTTCAGTGAAATTTATTTCCCAAAACCGTTGACCTGGTTTATTATTTATACCTAAATAATAATAAGAACATAATAAGACTAATATATAACAAGAAGAATAATATTTCACCAAATACACAAGCCCCAATACTTTATATGCAGGCTTTCAAAGACTTCAGAGAATACTACCCTGGAGTACTAACCCTGAAATATCTTAGACTCAAACCAGAGGATAGACCATGGAAGAGTATAGAGGCCTCAAAACCTGAACAAAGCCCCCAAATAACCTCCAACCTAAACCATGTGACAGACACTCTAGGTGCAAACCCTAAGTACCTCAAAGCTTAGAAAATAAATCCTAAAATATTTCAGAGAACTCATACCTTGTACTTGGGACCCCCAAATACCTCAGATTCAAACTCTGTGACTGACCCTCAAAGAGTTTATTTACCCTGCTCCATGACTTAAGTCCTTCAGTTAATGAAGACTCAAACATTTGGAAAACATCCTCAAAGAATTTGGAGAGCTCACATCAGGAACACTGTCCCCTAAATACCTCAGAGTCAAACCTTGGAGCACAAACCAATAAAGCATTTGGAAAACTAGACTCAGAGAAAGATTCCAAATACTTCAGATTCAAACCTTGGAAAGAACCTCAAATTGTTCGGAGACTTCACACCTGAAATACAGACTTCCAAATGACTCAAACCTTGGGACACGGAACCTCATAGAGTTCATGGAATTCACACCTGAAACAGAAACCCCAAATATATCAAATTCAACCCTTGGGAGAGATTCTCAGAGTATAACTATCACTTCTAAAAGTAAACCCCAAATACCTCAGTCCCAATTTGGCACACAAACCATAGAAAATTCCAGAGACTTTTCACCTTGACCAGAGACCCACAAATGTCTCAGACTGAAATATGTGACACATGACAAGCTTTCAAGTATTCAGACTTCACACCATAAACACAAACACTCAAACATCTGAAACTCCCAAATTGGACAGACCCTCAAGAGTATAGAGACCTGATGCCGTGAATCCAGACCCCAAATAACGCAGACTCAGGTCTTGAAACACAGACCTCAAACATTTCAGAGATCACACATCATGAACATAAACATCTCATACTTCAGGTTCAAAATTTGGAGCCCAGATACTCAAAGAGTTCAAGGACCTCACACTCTGACTTCAGACACCAAATACTGTAGAACCAAATTTGGACACATACTCTCCAAAAGTCTTAAGACTTCAGACCCTTACTTAACATACACTTTACCACTAAATCAGACTTAACTATGGAACACAGACTCTAAAAGATTTCAGTGACAACACACGCTGAACGCAGAGCACAATTACCTTAGACTTGAACCTTGGAACATAGGCCATCAAAGCATTTTAAAATCTCATACCCTGAAAAAAGATTCCAAATATCTGAGTCATTCTTTGGGACATTCAAAGATTTCATACGCAATCACAACACCTGAATTCAAAAAAATATATAGTACCAAACTTTGAGACAGACCCTATAAAAGTGCTGCGAGCAACATTATTTACAATATCCAAAAGCAGAAAGCAACCCAAGTTTCTATCAATGGATGAGTAAGGGTGTGTCAGGGGTTGTCTCCAAGGAATTTGAGGATATGAACTGGATTATCCATCTCTGCATTCTCTCTCTCATATTCTCTCTCTCTCTCTCTCTCTTTCTCCCCCTCTCTCTCTCTCTCATTTAGTACTGGAGATTGAACCCAGGGGCATTTAACCACTGAGCTACATCCCCAGACTGTGCTTACGGCCTAAGTTACTGACGCTGAGACTGGCTTTGAGCTTGTGATCCTCCTGACTCAGCCTCCCTAGCTGCTGGGATCACAGGCGTGCGCCACCACACCTGGCTCTGCATCAACTCCTTTCGTTCACCTTGGAATAACCTGTAGCTTCTCCCTTGTATGGACAAAGATTCTCTCTTTAATTGAATTCTACTCAGGCTCCCCTGAGTACTTTTTCAACTAGGGTTTGTTTTTTTTAATTTTTTTTCTTTTCCATGTTTGTCTCTGCACTGGGTAACTTTTAGGAAGAATCCCTCCCTCACCCTCAACATCTGATCACCTTTGGTATCTAGTCCAGATCCTTATTCCTTTCCATTCCCCAGGTGAAGTCTAATCACTCTGTCTTCAGCAAAAATCCTATTAAGTCAATTTAGACCAAATTACCCTTCACCCCTGATGTTCCCTCTTAATAATTTCCCATCCATTGATTCCTATCCTGTTCCTTGGTTGTAAATCCCTACTTGCCCATTTTATGTTCAGAATTGAGCCCAATTCCACAATGAGGTCTCTTTCCCTTATTGCAATAATCATTGATAAAATCTGTATTTACCACTTTAATTTCCAGCTCTTAATTTTTTTCCTTTTCAAAAATATATTTATTGTTTAAATACAATAGAGTGATTTGAATAAAACTATCAAACACTAAAAAAAGAAATTACAGAAGACCTGAGTAGATGGAAAAACATTCCATGCTCATGGTTAGGCAGAATCAATATAATAAAGATGGCCATTCTACCCAAAGCCCTATACAGATTCAATGCAATCCCCATCAAGACACCTATGGCATTCTTCACAGATATAGAAAAAGCAATTCTCAAGTTCATATGGAATAACAGGAGACCCAGACTAGCCAAAACATTACTCTATAGAAAGGAAGAAGTAGGGGGTATCTCAATCCCTGACCTGAAATTATATTACAGAGCTGTAGTAGCAAAAACAGCATGGTATTGGTATCAAAACAGAATTGAGGATCAGCAGAACCGAATAGAAGATCCTGAGACAAACCCCCAATTCTTTAACTATTTGATATTTGATAAAGGGGGCAAAACTATAGTGTGGAAGAAAGATAGCCTGTTCAACAAATGGTGTTGGACAAACTGGACAGCCATTTGTAGACAACTGAAGCTGGATCCTTATCTTTCACCCTGCACAAAATTAAATCAAAATGGATCAAAGACCTGGATATTAACCCAAGAACTTTAAACTTACTAGAAAAAGAAATAGGGTCAACACTACACTTTATAGGAGTTGGCAGCTACTTCCTTAACAAAACTCCCATGGCTCAAGCTGTAAAATCCAGCTCTTATTTTTAAGCAGTTAAATGGTTTGGATCTGAAATGTCTGCCAAAGGCTCATGTATCAAAGGGTTGGTCCCCAGCTAGAGGTGCTACATAGAGGTGGTACAAACTTTAGAAGGTGAGACCTTGCTGGAAGAGGTGGGTTGCTGAGGTTGTATCTTTGAAGGGTCTATCTTGTCCCAGGCCCCCACTGTGCTCTCTTTTCTGGCTACTTTGTTCTGCCATGCCCTTTCACCATGATGTACCATCCCATCACAGGCCCAGAAACAATGGAACCAGCCAACTGTGGACTGAAACTTCTGAAACCATGAACCAAAAAAATTTTCCTCCTTGAAGTTGTTTTTCTCAGGTATTTTGTTACAGCAATAGAAAGTTGCTGGCCATGAACCTGACTAACACAACAGAGCACATTGTCAAATTGTAGAGGATCATCTACATTATTGTTCCCTTTCTTAAAGGTAAAGAACAATAAGTAGTGACAATGAGTAGACAGAGACTAAAAATGAGCATTCGTGTAAAAGAGAGGCGCTTATAGAATCTCTCCAGTTTAACTAGAACCATGGATAAACATTATTTCTGTCATCTCTACAATTGTTCCATTCTATGTATGATCAAAATATATTAATCTACATATACAAAAAACAGAATGAATTACAATAATTATTATAATACTATTCACATTGAATTTCATATATGTATAGTGCTTTGCAATATTCAGAGCATTTTTCTATGACTTAGTTCATTCAATTTTGGTAAGCCTAACAAGTAGAAAAGATGCCTACTATATTTAACAAAGAAAAAGAAAAGGAAAGAAAAAACTGAGCCAAAAAACATCTGGCTGAGACTTAGTGCTCATGCAGAAATCCCTGGTTCCTAGGGTCATCAGCTCTGCCCTATGACCTACAAACATTCACCTATGCTCTTTTTTATTTTTTTATTTATTTTTTACTATTCACTTATGCTCTTAACCTTATATCTGTTCCTCTTGAAATCAACCCTTTTTAGATTGGATTTATAGAAGCTAAGCCCAAAAATCTATGATCTAAGTTTTGCAAATGTTACCTTCAATAATCTAGGAGTCCATCTGCTACTCTTAGCCTTTTATCATTTCATTTGTATTATTCTAACATCCACCCAATTAATATCTCCCCCCTACTGGGGATTGAACCCAGGGACATTTGCCTCTGAGCTTTTTTTTTTTACTTTTTGAGACAGTGTATCATTAATTGCTGAGGCTAGTCTGGAATCTATGATCCTCCTGCCTCAGGCTCCAAAGTTGCTGGGAGTACAGACGTGCACCACCGTGCCTGGCTTCATCTAATCTCTCTTAAGGCCATTTTAGTACCATGATTTAGGCAGCTTCTTTGCAATAAAAAAGATGGTTCGTTCAAAGTGCTGCACCTTTTAGAGAATCTAAAACCAAGCCTTGCCTTTCATGCTGAAAAATAAAGACACTATGTCTTGTGCTGATCATATTACAAATCTGACCAAATGGGTTTATTTTTTCTGACTTCCTGGCTCTTCCTAAATTCCTACTCTTTAAAGTCCCTGCCTTTAACCCCTCCATTCATCTTGTCTGAAGTGCCGGAGAAAGAAATATTCATTTCCGTGGAAAGATCTACCTTTGAAGCTCATCAGATTTCAGCCTTTTTCGTTGTCTTTGAGCGATTGTGCCACTCTTTGTAAGTTTTAAGTTATTGGTAGATGTGTAAATACTGTCCTGTCTGGTTATAGTTTTATTTAACTCTCTCCACCTTGTGGAAGAACCAGTTTTGTGAGCATTTGTAATTAATTTCAAAGTTCCTTTACTTCATATATATTTGTGCTCATTTGACTTTTCTTTTTGAAATGGTTATTAACATCTGCCTGTTCTCTCATATCATAGGAGCAACTTTCTTCTTGATCAAATTTTAGTTAAGCTCTTCATCCCTCTTCCTACCTTGCTACTCCCTACCTTCCTTCCCTACACCCCTATTTGCTAGGCCCAACTATAGAAAGAACATTGCTAAATCACTTTAACAAGAACCCCCTGTACCCAGGCATGATAGTGCATAACTTTAATTCCAGTTACTCAAAAGTTTGAGCCAAGAGGATCACAAATTCAAGGCCAGTCTGGGTAACTTAGCAAGACCTGTCTCAAAATAAATAAGTAAAAAAAAAAAGCTGTGGATATAGCTTAGTGGTAGAGTGCTTGCCTAACATGCATAAGCCACTGAGTTCAATCCCTAGTATAGAAGAAAAAAATCAGGAATCCCTGTTATCAGACTAAAGCCCATCTGCTGACTTTTTGAAAGCCAATACTCAGGAGATAAGAGTTAGGGAGAAGGGAATCAAATTTACTCAAGGCCCAGCACCTTGAGAAGATGCGAGAAGCTATCATCACCAAAACAATGATCATCCTAGGGAACTCCAGTACACAAAGGGGATTTTATAAGGAGGAAAAGAGGGTAATGGGGTAGAAATAGGAAGGTTGCATGCTGAGTCATGGATCCAGGCTCAGTAATCATCTCTGTCACTCAGGGGATGTTTTCATTTATTTTCTGCTGGAATGTTCTCACAATAACAGCCCACCTTCAAATACTCATCTAGTCCCCATAATTCTTTAGACAAATACATTATTTTCCCACAAGTTAAATATTATTCCACTTAATTAAAGAATAGGATTAGAAAATCCTTGGCCCATATTTTGATGTTACCTGAAGATCACCAGACATTCTGGGTTCTTAAAAACTAAAGAAAAGATTACTCATTTAAGACATCCTGGGGGCTGAAGCGGTGGCTCAGCAGTTGGAGAACTTGCCTGGCATGTGCAAGGGCCCAGATTTGAACCCCAGCACCACATACGCAACTGTTAGAGAAACAGATGAATAAATGAATAAAAATTGATTCTCTCTCTCTCTTAAAAAAAAAAAGAGGTCCTAGAACCAGTGTTTTATTAGTTTCCTTTACTGCAAGAGCTGACTCAAGCAGTTAATGTCTCAGTCATTTAAAGGTAGTTTTCTTTAGAATTTACAATGCTGGGCAAAGGGGAAAAACAGAGAATAACTAATAAAGGGACAGTTTGCCAAGTAGAGCTAATCTAGAATAGGGTGGCATACGATGCTATGGCATAGTTGTTACTGATGTCTCTTCTTGGTAGTTTTTCATCTTCTGACCCCTTTCATTCTAAACATGGCTATAAATTCCCACTTTCCCTTTCTGTATTTGGAACTCAGCCTGGTTCTATACCAAAGTCTCTTTTCCTTCATTGCAAAAGTTCCTGAATAAAATTTTTACTACTTTAACTATTGCAAGGGTTCTGGTTCTCTTTAACACTAAGAAAATAAATTCTTTAACATGCGTTCATTTTTCTATCTGTATGAGAGTCATAATTTTACCTTTTTCTAGAAATTATCTTTTAGTAGCCTTCTCTGGTTCTCTGCAAATCATCTCTCTCAGTTTTTTTTTAAAGGAAAACTGATTCCATACATATTTCTTCCAGAAAATGTATGTTCCCTAAGTGCTAACTACTTTACATGTGATAAATCTGTAATGTGTTACTTTTTTCTTATGATTTATTATCCAAAATTAGATAATAGTAAATAAATTTATAAAGGTATTTACATGTTACATATAAATATAAAATTTAAATTTATAAATAAAGTCAGAGTTCCAGAGAATCAAGTGAGTTACATGTTTCTTTGATATCCCCAGACAAGGATCTTCCGCAAGACTGCAAGGCATTTGTGTGCAGTAATAGCCTTTTAGGATGTCAGCACTCCACAAAGGCAGGAAGCAAGAATCATGTAAAAAAAAGTTAGCTCAGAAAACAGTCCTTATGAAACCCCATGCTCTGAAGCTGACCTCTTTCATTGCTCTGGGCCCTCACTCAGACTTTGGAAATCCTCGCCAAATACACTTTTTAGCAGACTATTTGGGGCTAGTGCTGTGGCTTAGCCGTTATGGTGCTTATCCGGCGTGTGCGAGTACACGGCTTCAAACCCCAGCACCTATGTACACAACTAAGTGTCAGAGCAACAAAAGCCATGTGAAACACTCAATAAAAAAATGACTCTCTGTTTCTTTCACTGTCCTTTTCTCTTTTTTTTTTTTTTAAAAAGCTATTTTGTCTAGTCTCTTTCTATATCACATTAGAACCAACCACCTAAAAGTGGACTCTTAGAAATTGACATATGGCAGGCTGGAGTGGTGGCTCAGCAGTTACAGCACTTGCCTGGTGCAAGTACACAGGTTCAAACCTCAGCACCCACGTACACAACTAAGTGTCAGAGCAACGAAAGCCATGTGAAAAACTCAATAATAATTGATTCTCTCTCTCCCTCTCTCTCTCTCTCTCTCTCTCTCTCACTGTCCTTCTCTCTTTAAAAAAAAAGAAAAGAAAACTAAAAAGAATCAGGCAGGAATAGTTGGTAAGCAACTTATGGAAGAAAAAAATTAAGTAAACCAAACAAAATAAAATTATTAATATTACTGGCTAATTTTAAAATGCCTGTCCAGGGTCGGGGTGCAACTCAGTGGTAGTATAACAATGGTCCATTTCATGCTTTAAATATAAGCTTATTTTTAAAACAGACATTTTTTTCTCTTCTCCCTCTCTCATCCTCTGCATAATATCCCCCTCCCTAATTTTGGGGAAACAGGATTACCCTCCTTCTGCATCCTGGGTTGTGTTATCTCTCCTTAAGTGCACACCCACCACAGGAATGAAGTAATTCAGACTTTTGGAATGTAGTCTTTGAATCACCTCTTTAAAAACCCTCTGTTCCCCCTGATAGAATCACAGCCTCTGAAATAGGAGTCCCCCGTGTTTCTCCTTTGCTAGCAAAGCAGTAAAACTTCTTTTTCATTTTTCTCCGAACCATGTCCTCATTATCAGATTGGCAAAGGGAGAAGGACGGTAGAACAGCTGCCTAGCATGCAGGATGCCATCCCCAGCACTGAAAAAAAAGCATGATATCCATAAAAAGGAGCTTAGAATTATGGATAATATCATCTGCTAAATGTACTGTTGGAAGATGTACTTTATGTATATGAAGGACTCGTATATTTGACACTCCTCTATTTACAAGTGTAACCTACAGATTTAATATTACTGAAAGATCAAAAAGACATCCAAATTATTGTTTGGTTAACATTATTATGTCAGTACCTATTAATTTACTTGCATGAGATAATAATGATTAGAATACAGAAAGAAGGGCTAGAGTGGTGGCTCAGCGGTATCGGTGCTTGCCTGGCAAGCACGAGGACCCGGGTTCAAACCCCAGCACCACGTACACAACTAAGTGTTGGAGCAACTAAGGCCACGTGAAAAACTAAATAAAGTTGTTTCTCCCTCTCTGTCTCTCTCACTGTCCCTCTCTCTTTACAAAAAAAAAGAATACAGAAAGAAATGGTGGTATTCATTTTTTTAAAAAAACAGTCACTGGAGAGAATTCTTTTCTGGTTATTTTGTTTTGTGCTTTTATTGTTTTTTGTTGCTGTTGTTTTATTTTAGGGTTTATTTTCAATTGGTTTTTTTTGTTTTTGTTGTTGTTGTTGTTGTTTTGCTAAATATAATTCCTGCATTCAATTACTATCTCTAAATAAAAACCACTGACAAGTTGTCAAATTCTGTAGGAGATCAGAAGACAGCATTCCAAAATATAATTGACTACAGGAGACCAGAATATGCCACACCCAAATATATCTCTTTAGCATAACTGTTATTTTGAGAAAACATAGACACAGATGAAGCTATGAAAACAGAGTAGAAGTCAACCTTTTGTAATTGAAATTTACATCTATAAAGGAAATCTCATTTGTGACTCCCTCTCAACACCAGGAGAAGGATGTTGAAATCACTAGAGACTTAAAAGTGGAGAAGGCACCAACTTAATCTGCATAACAAATCTTACCCTTATTTTCTGTGGTTTTCCTAGTCACACCCCATAAATGTTCCCAACACCCTTCTTTCTTTGTTTCATTTGAAGATGACATTTAAACCTGAACTCTAAGCTATCACTTGGAGATTACTGTTAGGAAGACCTTGACATAGGTGACACCATTTTGAAATATATCCTCCATTCTTAGAACAAGAGTCACTCTGATTCAGCCTGACATAAATCCCAGATAAAACACCATCATCATGCAAAGAAAGGAAATTGTTACCTGGGCCTGAAATCCTGAAAAACACCTGGTTCCACATATGAAGGTGACCCCACAAGGATCCTTCCCTGACAATCCCTTAGCAATGGCCTGACTGCAAAAATTCCCCCCTCTCTCACTCCTCTGCAACTACCCCAGGCTTTAAGGGGAAGATGGGTCTTTTTTCCTCTGACTCGCTTCACAGGTTTCTCCTGAATAAACCTGTTTTACTGTTGAGTTGCCTCTCCGGTCTATTCCCTTCATTCGCTTCTTTCCTTACACTTACTGATTTCTCCAGGTATCACTCATGTATACATGTTGATAAACGTGTTTTTCTCTTAAACTATCATTCACTAGAATAACTCCAGTGTTCTAGAGTCCCTGCTTTGGGGATCAGATGATTAGCAGGCCTTTTCTTACCTTACTCAAGTCTTATAGCAACCCCAACTTTGACTATTGCTAACTGTGCTAAGCTCTTCCCATAAAAGGCAAGAACTGTACCCTCTACGGTTTCCTCAAAAATCAGGGGCTTATCATG
>PVKS010053670.1:0-10330 GCA_004027875.1 Aplodontia rufa
TACCATGGAGTTTTACTCAGCAATTAGAAACAATGATATTACAGCCTTTGAAAGTAAATGGATGCCTACGGAAGAAATTATTCTGAGTGAAATAAGCATAACCCAGAGAACCAAGGGTGGAATGTCTTCACTGATCTGTGGAGGCTACAGCTAGTCCCTGGCCACTGAGAAAGGAGGTCAATTCTCATGTTTTAAATCCGGAAAAGGTGTAGTGATGTAGTATCTGAGGTATTCATTTGTAGAGATATATTGGGAAGGGAGGGGGAGGGATAATGTTGGGTAATGGGGGGGGCTCTTGGGGGTAAATCTAATTTTCAGAACTTATATACATATTATATTGTTCTGTTAGAAGCATGTTTGATTGTTCAACAAATAAATTTCTTATTAAAAAAAAACAAGCAAACCCCCCGCCCCCCAGTACATCAGGATCACATAGCCTTCATTCCAAGGATGGAAAGCCTGGTTCAGCATATGCAGAACAATAAATGTAAATCATCACTTAAATAGAATTAAGGACAAAATCTATATGATCATCTCAAATGGTGCAGAAAAGGTCTTCAATAATATCCAGCAACCATTTACGCTCAAAACTCTATAGAAAACAGAGATCAAAGGCTCTTAACTTTGTGGAGGCCATATATGCCAAACCCTCAGCTAGTATAATAGTATATGGAGAAAAGTCAAAAGCATTTCCACTAAACTCAATAATAAGACAGGGCTGCCTGTTCTCACCACTTTTATGCAATATTAGTCCTCAAGACCCTAGGCAGAGCAATCATACAAGAGAAGGAAATGGAAAGGATAAGAATAGGAAGAAAGGAAGTAAAATTGTCCCTTTTTGTTGATGACATGATCCTATATCTGGAAGATCAAAAAAATTCCACCAGAAAACTGCTTGAGCTTATAAACAGATTTAGCGAAATAGCAGGATACAAGATCAATACCCACAAATCAACAGCTTTTCTATGTGCTAACACTGGGGCAGAATAAGAAATTGGTCCCATTCACAATATCCTCAAATAGAATAAAATACTTGGAAATTAATCTAACAAGGGGAGTAAATGACCTCTACAATGAAAATTATCAAACACTGAAGACAGAAACTGAAAAACACCTGAGAAGATGGAAAGATGTTCCATGGTCTTAAGGCAGAATTAATATAATAAAAATGGCCATTCTGCCAAAGCACCATACAGATTCAATGCAATCCCTGTCAAGATACGAATGTCATTCTTTACAGATAAAGAAAAAGCAATTCTCAAATTCATTTGGAATAACAAAAAACCCAGAATACCCAAAACATTACTTAAGGAAGAAAGATGAAACAGGTGGTTTTGCAATACCAGATCTAAAATTGTACCATAGAGCTACAGTAACAAAAACAGCATGGCAGTGTTATCAAAATAGGAATGAAGACCAATGGAATAAAAACAGAAGACTTTGAGACAAACCCACAAATCTTTAAACATGTGATCTTTGACAAAAGGGGTCAAAATACAGCATGGAGGAGAGACAGCCTATTGAACAAACAGTGCTGGACAAACTGGACAGCTACTTGCAGAAAATTGAAATTAGATCCTTATTTCCTCTCTTGTACAAAAATCAAATCAAAATGGATCAAGGAACTAGGAATTAAACCAGCAACCATACAACTGCTAGAAGGAAAAGTAGGACCAGCAAGTGGGAGTTGGCAACGACTTCCTCAAGAAGACTCCCAAAGTGAAAGAATTAAGGTCAAGAATTAATGAGTGAAGGGTTGGGGATTTAGCTCAGTGGCAGAGTGCTTGCCTAGCACAGGCAAGGCCCTGAGTTCGGTCCTCAGCCCTGGGCGGGAAAAAAAAGAAAAAGAATTAATGAGTGGGATGCTATTAAATTAAAAAGCTTTTTGCTCAGTCAAGGAACCAGTCAAAACTATCAAGAAAGAACCTACAGAATGGGAGACAATCATGGACTGTGTTTCTTCCAACAGGGAACTAATAATCAAAATTTACAAAGAATTAAAAAAACCCAATGACAAAAACACAAACTATCCAATCAATAAATGGGTCAGAGAGCTGAACAGAAACTTCTCAACACAGAAAATCAGTCAAGCCAATGAATACGTGAGAAAGTGTTCTAAATCACTAGCGTTCTAGTAATCAGAGAAATACAAATCCAAACTATGTTAAGGTTCCACCTCACTCCAGTCAGACTGGCAAAGATGAAGAATACAAACAGTAACAAATGCTGGAAGGGTAGTGGGGAGATAGGAAATACTACTACACTGTTGGTGGAACTGCAGACTGGTACAGCTGATCTAGAGATCAGTGTGGTGACTCCTCAAAATATTAGGGCTGGATCCACCCTAAGAACCAGCTATCCTTCTGGGTATTTTCCCAGAGGAATTAGAATCAGTACATTACAGCAACACAGCAAAATCCAGGCTTGGGGGCTGGAGCGGCAGCTCGGCGGTTATGGTGCTTGCCTGGCATGCCTGAGTACACAAATTCAAATCCCAGAACTACGTAACAACGAAGTCTAGGAGCAACAAAAGCCACATGCAAAACTAAATAAAATTGATCCTCTTTCTCTCACTGTCCCTCTCTCTTAAAAGACACAAACAACAACAACATAAAAACCCAGGCTTGGGTGAAAGGTAGTCTAACTCATGTTTTAGAACCACCAAAGGCATAGCAACACAATCGAGGGGAAACATAGATATATAGGTGGGGGAGGAGGGAGGGGAGAGGTAGGGTGAGGGTGGGAGAGGAAGGAGGATAGGGAGGGATCTAGGGAGACATGCAACAATGTAGCATACTCTTTACCCCCCCAAAAGTCAAATAATACTTCTGCAATCATTTAATTCTAGAAAATTTATATATATGGACATTTATATCTCATATAGCGGCATGATACAGAAGAATGAAGAGACTGAGTGTGGGCAATATGTGGGTAACTATGGTTTACGATCAAATGCATATCATATTGTTACTTTAAATGCATTCATGATTGTTCAACAACTCAATTCCTTAATAAAAATTAAGACAAAGACTACATATCTTGCAATTTTTGAATGCTGTGCTCTAGCTGCTCATTAACATGTCAGTTCTATTTAAATCAGAATTTTTAATCATTTTGGGTTTATTTGCTTTTTCATAATTTTATTGGTGCATTATAGTTGTACATAGTATTGGGATTTGTAGTTATGTATTTGTACATGCGCAAACTATAATAATATGATTTGACCAAAAGCATTTGCAAGTATTTCCCCTTTCCCTCCCCTTCTTCCTTCCTTGGTCTCTTTCCTCTACTCCACTGATCTCCCTTTGATTTTCAGCAGATTCCCCAAAACACACCTTTCTTTTTCATTTTACTCCCTAGCTTCCACAAATGAAAGAAAACATACGATCCTTGACATTCTGAGTTTATTTTGTTTAACATAATATTCTCAGGTTATATCTATTTTCTTGCTAATCACATAATTTCATTTTTTATGCCTCAATAAAACTCCATTTTCTATATTTATACCACATTTTCTTTTGGTACGAAGTTTTTCAATCTTTATATTTTCTGGATATTAGTAGTATATATCTGTTAGAGAGCCAAAAAGGGTTCTCATTTATGAAAACCAACACAAACGTCATACCTTAAGTGTGTGTTCATTTCTTCTGGACAGAAATCTATACATAGAATTATGTGGCCTTGGTGTATGAATAGCTGGAATTTTACCAGATACTGCCTCATATAGTTAAATCAACTTAAAACCCTAACAGTAATATTTGAGTTTATTTTCCCTGGTCACCAGAAATATTAATATGCTTGTCTAACACATGAACATAAAATTGTTTATTTTAATCTTTAGCTCCCTAATTATTACTGAGGTCCAAAGCAGGTTAAAATATTCAATTTTCAGATTTCCCCTTTGGCCACTTTTCAACTGGATCTTTAGTCTTAAAAAAAAATCAATCACAGTTTTATGTATTCTGGGCAATAATTATCAACTTCACAAACTGCAAACATTCCTCAATTATGGTTTAATTTTTGTTTTGTTCTCTCATATTTTTTTAAGTTCTTTTAATGTACCATAGTCCAACTATTTTATATCTTGTTTTATGGTTTGTATATATTATCATAAGATACATTTTTGAAAGTAAAATATAACCATTTTATATGTGTGTGCATCTGGTTTTTCACAATTCTTTAATCCACCAGAATTCATTTTTTGTGAACAATATAATAGAGAAAACTGATTTTATTCCAAGTAACATTCTATCTCAATTGATTAGTAGGTCAGTTATTACCCACAAAGTCTAAAATATATATGAAAATTTCTTTATATTTTTATTCTTTATATTTTAGCTTTTATAAGATAAAATTTACTATCATAAAATTCATTCACTTTGTCTACAGTTTGCCTTTTCAGAATATTACATATACATAATCATGTCATATGTGCTCTTTTTGTGTCCTGCTTCTTTCATTAAGTATAGTATCTTTAAAGTTCATGCATGTTGTATTATATATTAGTATTCAACTCTATTGCTGAAATGCATTCCATGAAGTAGATAGATCACATTTGTTAATCAATTAGATCTTTGGGACATTTCCACCTTTTGGCTATTATAAATATGGTTGGTAAGAACATTTGTACCTAAGACTATGTAAGGAACATGTTTTCATTTCTACTGAGTAGTTACCCAGAGTGATGGTAATTCTATGCTTGACATTTTGGGAAACTACCAAACTCTTTCCCAAAGAAAATGGCTGCACCATTTTACATTCTCATCAAAAATTTCTCCACATCCTTACCAACACTTGTCCTTTTGATTACAGCCATTTTAGTAGGTACAAAGTGCTCTAATTTCCCTAGTGACTAATGATGATGAATATCGTCTTAAGTGTTTACTGGCAATTTCTGTATGCTCCTTCATGAAATTTATAATCAAAGCTTTTGTCGATATTTTAGTTGTCTTTTCATTAGTGAGTTGTAAGAGATCTTTTGGGTAACATTTACTTATCAGATACTTACTGACAAATAATTTCTTTAAGCTTATGCACTGGTATGTATGAGGGGAGAGAGGATATGCTGGGGCTGAACAAAGAGGCGCTTTTCCACTGAGGCACATCCCAGCCCTATTTTTATTTTGAGACAGGATCTCACTAAGTTGCTCAGGGACTCACTAAATTGCTCAGAGTGGCCTTGAACTTACAATCCTCCTGTCTCATCCTCCCCTGAGATGTTGGGATTACAGGCTTTTGCCACCATGTCCAGCTGGATTGTTTTTAAGCATAAGAGTTTATAACTTTAAGTCCAGTATATCCACTTTTTATTTGTGGATCTGTTTTTGGGCTCTCCGCTGGTCAGTGTATCACTCCTAAGGTAACACCACAATTATGTGAAGCATTACCTTTCCATATTTTCTTAATAAAGAACATATTAATTGATGTTATTTCAGCTTAACTTCCAGTTTTGTTTTGCTTTAAGAGACAGGGACAGTGAGCGAGAGAGAGAAAGAGAGAAACCATTTTTATTTAGTTTTTCATATGACTTTCATTGCTCCAAGACATCATTGTGTACCTGGTGCTGGGGTTTGAACTCGTGTACTTGCACATCCCGGGTAAACGCTGTAACCACAGAGCTACTGCTCCAGCCCTAACTTCCAGTTTTATGGTAACAAAACATGTTAAAATAACAAAGATCTTGGGGTTCTTTTTTGTCATTGTTGAAGCTGTTGTACATGAATGTGGGAATTTATATCTAAAACACCTGCTAACCTCTACTACCAGTTTTAATATTGTACCTACAAATTCTCTTACATTTTTCCACATAAATACCTGTGAAAAACCACAACTGCAATTCTTCTTTCAAGTCCTACTCTTTCTCTTTTATTGCTTTGACTATAGCATTAGTGCTGAATAGAATTGGTAACAGTGAGTATCCTTGATATATTTATTACTGCTTAGAAATAAAATTCTAATGTTTCAAAATCACATGTAATGTTTGCTGTTGGCTTTGGTGGATAATGTATTTTAGCAGAATAAAGATTTCCTTCTATTTTTATTTTATTCCAGAGTAATAGATCAATTAAATGGGCACACAGGAAAAGGATAGGAAGTGTCAAAGACTAGAGATTTCAATGAGATCAAATCAAGTAAAAAAAGCATAGTATAAGAAACTGAATTACACTAGAGTTCAAGACTTCATATGTTGAAGAATTCTAGGTGGAAGGGAAAATTGTGGACTATAGATATTAGTGTGTTCCAGCTGCTCTTTGAGACTGAATTTCAAATTAATAGATACATGATATATGACAAGCGATCACTGTTATTGCTGGTTATTCTATCCTTTCAAAGTGGTGCTCAGAATTGAACCAAGCACTTGGAACACATAAGTTAGTGCTTTGACACTGAGATATACCCCAGCCTGGGAAACATCATAAAGGGAAAGCAACTAATTTTTAAAAAGACATGTAAAGGGCTGGAGCGGTGGCTCAGGGGTCGGCACTTGCCTTGCATGCACAGGGACATGGGTTCAAACCCCAGCACCACGTACAAGCCACAAAGTGTCTGAGCAACAAAAGCCACATGAAAAACTAAATAATATTGATTCTTTCTCTCTCCTTCTTCCTGTCCCTCTCTCTTGAAAAAAAAAAAAAAAGGACACATAAGAGTGGAAGAGATATCTATCTATGCCAACCAATGCACAAATCTCAATACATAAATACATGAAACACAAGAATACAAGTGAATTAGACACCTCCAAAAATTCATAATTCAGAATAATCAAATCAAAAGATGTCATGGTGGAGGAAATACAAAAGAATTTTAAAAGTTGGTGGTCAAAATGATAAGCAGACTAAAAGAAAAACTAAGACATGAACTAAGGAAGACAATGTAAGACTTGAAAGAGCACTTCAGGGGCTGGAGAGGTGGCTCAGCGGTTACAGCACTTGCCTGGCACGCGATAGAACACAGGTTCGAACCCCAGCACCACGTACACAACAACGTGTTGGAGCAACAAAATCCACATGAAAAAGCTAAATAAAATTGATTCTCTCAAAAAAAAAAGATGTTAAAAAAAGAGCGAGCGCTTCAATAAAGAGATAGCACCAAACAGAAACAATGAAAAATGAAAAGCTCAGTGGAAAGAATATCAGGGCTCAAAGACACAGTGGATAAATTGACAACCCTCAGATAGTTATAAAGATAAAAAATAATGAATGAATAGAAAATATGTAAGAGCTCTGGAATACATTAAAAGGTCAAACTTAAGGTTCAAAAGTCTCAAGGAAGAAAGTAAAATTATTTTTTGTGGGGACTAGAGCAGTGGCTCAGTGGTTAAAGTGCTTGCTTGGTATGTGCAAGGACCCAGGATGAAATCCCAGCACCACATACATAACTAAGTGTCAGAAAAACAAAAACCAGATGAAAAACTAAATAAAATGGATTCTATCTTTAAAAAAAAAAACAAAACACTTTTTAGTGGTACTTTGTATTAAACCTAGTGGTACTCCACAACTGAGCTACATCCCCAGTCCTTTCTATTTTGAGACAGGGCCTCTTTATGTCTAAGTTGGCCTTGAACTTGCCATCCTTTGCCTTAGCCTCCAAAGTAGCTAGGATTACAGGAAATGTGCCAACGCATCTGGCAAGAAAGAATTTTAAAAGCTGCAAGAGTAAAATACCAAGTCTCTTTTAAAAGACAAACCAATCAGAATAACAGCAAGATTTCTTCACATACTCTATAAAGTCTAGGAAGGCATGGAATGATGTGTTTTAAGCCCTGAAAGAAAACAACTGCCAACCTATATGATGACATATGCAAAATGATTCTTCTGAATCAAAGAAACAAAAACCTTTCAAAAAAACCATAAACTGAAGGAATTCATTACCACTAGGCCAGCACTGCAAAAGATACATAAGAGAATCCTACACACAGAAGATAAAAATAATCAAAATAGCACAGGACAAGTGTGCATCTCTTTCGAAGAGAACATTCTGAAAATCATGAGCAAATCAAACATTAGAAATAAAAGTGAGAGAAAGCAACACAGACCTCTTTGGATTAACCCTGAATGTAAAAGGCCTTAATTCTACAACTGAAAGACACAGACTTGTAGACTGGATTAAAAAACATGACAACTGTATGTCGTCTCCATCAAAGACACTTCACTAGCAAAGACATTTCACAGACTTAAAGTGAAAGGATGGAAAATGATATTCCATGCAAATAGAAACCAAAAAGTAGTAGCTATTCTCATATGACAAAGCAGACTTCAAGCTAAAATTAGAGACAAAGAAGATCGCTAGATATTATCTTGTCATTTGCAGGAAAATGCATGAAACTAGAGCACATCATATTAAGCAAAATAAGCCATACTGTATCTTTTCTCTCACATGCGGAAGCTACAGGAAAAAAAGAAGAAAAGCATGTCATGAGAATAGAAGTGAGACCATTAGGGAAGAAAAAGGGAATCAAGGAAAGAATGAAGGGGAAAGTAAACATGTACGAATATTCCACTATTTGTTTAGAAACCCAACTTTCTGTATAAATAATATGCACCAGTGAAAAATAATTTTAAGCTGTAAGTGGTGGCACACACCTGCAATCCTAGCAACTCGGGAAACTGAGACAGAAAGAATTCCATGGGCAGGTTCTATGGAAGGTTATCTTTTAAACTTTTCAAACATAAGCATCTATCAGCAAAAATGTGACCATGTACCCTCAATATCTGCATCTAATTTGAAAATAAAAAAGAAATAAAATGAAAATTAAATTAAAAAGTTTTAAGTGTCTTCATATTGTTGAAGTCTTTATAATAATCATTAGTTGATCACTTAGGACAATATCTTATTTACGTACTGCTTCATATCCAAAGATAACAAATCTAGGGCCTTAGAACAACACAAATTTTTTTATTCGTGATTCTTCAGTTCAGAAGATGGCACAACATAGCTATTTTTGCTATAATAAAGGGAATGTTGACCAAGCCGAGTTCTCATCTGGAGGCACAGGAAAAAACCTGTTTCTTAATTCAATCATTGATTTCTGTTGTTAGCAGAATTCAAGTTTTTGTCCAATGCAGGAGAAATCCCCGTTTCCTTGACATCAGCTGATGGCCACCTTCAGCTCCTACAGGTCATCTTTATTTCTTGATTTAAGGCTTCCTTTATCTTCAAGCCAGCAACTACAAATAGAGTTTGAACATCTCACTTTCCTTCTACCACCAACAGGAGAAAATCTACTTTTAAAGGGTTCCCTTGTGATATCAGGCCCACTGGATAATATCACTCTTAAGTCAACTGTGCCTTATAATTTAATCACAAGTCAAAGGGTGGGGAAGGGGTCAGGTATGAAGTGGTGATTCGGTATCAGGCCTTAAAGGCCATCTTAGAATTTTGCTCATGACATCATAATATACACTTTGAAGAAGGTTCAATATTAATGACTATGAATGCCCTCATTATATTTCCCATCTTGACATGGTTCAATTTTTTGGTCCTATTTCTTTCAAATGTGACTGACCTCATAATATTCTAATAAAGAGACTACATTAGGATAGGAAAAATACTTCAGCTTTAAAATTTTCTTCTAAGCATAATTCTGTCCATCTCCATCCATTTGATATCGAAAGCTATAATATCGTCCTCTCTGATGGCTGAGTAGTATTCCATAGTATATATGAACCAAAGCTTTTGTATCCACTCATCAACTGAGGGGCATCTGGGTTGGTTCCGTAATCTAGCTATACTAAGTTGAGCTGCTATAAACATGGATGAAGTCACATCGCTATAATACGCTGATTCTAAGTCTTTTGGGAAAATTCCCAGGAGTGGGATAGCTGGGTCGTAAGGTGGTTCCATCCTTAATTTTTTGAGGATTCTCCACACTGCTTTCCATAGTGGATGAATCAGTTTGCAGTCCAACCAGCAGTGTAGTAGTGTTCCTCTTTTCCCACAGCCCCTCCAGCATCTGTTGTTGTTTGTATTTTTCATTTTTGCCACTCTAACAGGAGTGAGGTGGTATCTCATTGAAGTTTTGATTTGCATCTCCCTTATAGCTAATGATATAGAGCATTTTCTCATATATTTATGGGCTTTCTGGACTTCCACTGGAGAGAAGTTCCTTTTGAGTTCTTTAGCCCATTTATTGATTGGATTTTTTGCGAGTTTGGATTTTAGTTTCTTTAGTTCCCTATATATTCTGGATATTAGCCCTCTGTCCGAGGTGTAGCAGGCAAAAATTTTCTCCCATTCTGTAGGTTCTCTGTTGATGCTCTCAACTAGATCTTTAGCTGTGCAGAAGCTTTTTAGTTTAATTGCATCCCATTCATTTAATTTTGATTTTACA
>PVKS010053671.1:0-10126 GCA_004027875.1 Aplodontia rufa
TCCTCCCCTCCTGATGGCCAAGAAGCAAAGAGAAAGAGGAAGGATGGGGTCCCACAATCCCCCTCCAGGGCACATCCTCAATGACTAGAATCCCTCCTATTTGACCTTGCCTCTTAAAGGCTCTATCACCTCCAAATGTCACCAAGCTGGGGACCAACCTGTTAACACAAGGGCCTTTGGGGAACCTTTCAGATTCAACGAAAAGCACTAATTTTGCTTCTAATAGAGTTTTTTTTTTAAGAAATATTTCTTTTAAAGAGAGAAGGACAGTGAGAGAGAGAGACAGAGAAAGAGAGAGAGAATCAATTTTTATTGAGTTTTTCACATGGCTTTCATTGCTCCGACACTTAGTTGGGTACGTGGGTTCTAGGGTTTGAACCCGTGTACCTGCGCATGTTGGGCAAGAGCCATAAACGCCGAGTCACCTCTCCAGTCCCCTCTGATAGAGTTTATTGATTCTAAGTTTGTATCATTTAATTCTGAATAACAGTGGATGTGCTTAACAACCAGCTCCTAAATTTCCTGCAAACTTCAGAAGGGCTCCCCCAGCCTGTAAGGGCTGACTACAGCAAACAGCGCCCCCTGCTCGCCGCACCCTGCTTCTGGTGAGCTCATGCGCGTGCTTATTGGCATTTCTTATGTGACCCAGCATGCAGGGGTTGAATTTCAGGCAACTTCGCAGCCCTGTGAAGTAGATATTTCTTGGTGCCATCTCAAATTACAGATGTTTTCAGAAAAGGACTCTACCAACAGGTAGATAACAGCCTCATGAAGGGTACCATTTGGTGGCTGCTGCCCTGCACACTACGTGAGCTGACACACACACACCCCAAACTCAACGCCACCCCGGGACACCAGGACAAAACATGAAAAATCCATTCAACCCCTTGTTTCAACCACACAATGCCAAAAGATCAGTGAGACTAAGAGTTTTTCTCCTTTTAATCAACTGGGTATTTTGATGCATAGACAAGGTCACGTTCCTCAAAATAGCCACACAAGTGCCACCTATAAAGTTCTTTCAGAGAAAGCTTCCGTAGCCTTGAACCTGGGGAGAAGAAGAGCAGGAGGCTGACTCTGCTCTGTTGTCCTTGGCTGGAGGTTTGGCTTCTCGCCAAACACAAAATATTTGAAAAAAGGACAGCAAGTCTGCAAATCCTCTCATCAAAGAGGCATTGACTTTTAATTTTACAAATGTGGCTCTTTCCCATAAGGAATAGAGAATTCATTAGCAATCGTCCTCCGGAGACTCCCTCCACCTGCACGCGCTCTCTTCTGGCTATCGTATAATTATACCCCAGATTTCTGATTACAGAAACTTTCCCCTTTTACTGCCATATGATTTTAGCGTCTCTCATTTCCCTGTCTCTTCCCTTTCCCAGTCAGCCTTCAAAAAGGGAGGAAACAGGGCTGGAGCGGTGGCTCAGCGGTTACAGCGCTTGCCTGGCGTGGGCGAGGACACAGGTTCAAACCCCAGCACCATGTACACAACCAAGGGCTGTGTGACTTTCGTTCTGCACAACGAAAGTCACATGAAAAAGTGTATAAAGTTGGTTCTGTCTTTCTGTCTCGCTCGCTGTCCCTCTCTCTTTCAAAAAGAGAGAGAGAGGGAGAGAGAGAGAGAGAGAGAGAAACAGAAAATTGGTGACGATAAGGATGGGATAGGTACCTACTAGGTACCAGGCTGGTCCAACATCCACTCCCAGCGTGCACTTGATCTGTGGATAGAAGCTGGGGGCTGGAGCCTGGTGCTAATGAGACTATCCACGACCTTAGGAAACGATTCTAACGTGTGTCCTGTTTGCTGTGGGCCAAAAGCCACCCAAAAGCTACTCATACTCAAAGCAAAGAGGCACTGAAAGGAAGTTCCTTTAAAACAGTGATACTGCATAGACCCGAGCGTTGCCACACACCCAGGCCGTGTGAATGACTGTGCAGGTCACATCTTGCCATCAGCTTAGTTTTGTAAGCCACAGAAATGCACAAAAAAAGGAAATTACACAAATCAACAGCCATTTCTACTGTCCTCCCAGACAACCTTCCTCTGCTCTCCCGAAAGAGAGGCCGTTGCCAAAGTCCCTCTGCCTGCAACAGCGCACCTGGTATGTGTGCTCTGGTGAGATCTGGACCATGAGAAGCTGATGGGTGAGGCCAGAAAGACCTGTGAGGTCAAGGAGGTGGCACCTGATGGACATGCAAATGCACAGCTCTGTTCCACGGAAGAAGAGCGCAGCATCTGAGCAGCTGCGGTGTCCCCCTCCCGCACGCACTTATCATCTCTCCTTTCCAAAAAGAAAATTTCTCAGCTTTCTGTTATTAGTCTCCCGTGATGAACAATAGGTTGGAAATTCTGAGAAAATAAACTGTGGAAATTATTATTCACTCCTCGCTCCCGATGGCTCTGTGAGCTATGGGCTGCATGTTCTGAATTCGGTGACTAAGGCCTGGTCCCATGTGTTTTCTCAGTTCAATCAACTGTGCTCAGAACTGTCACAATAGCCCTTGACGACAAGAAAATAAAATTTAGGATAGAGCGGAAAGCCTGCCTTGCATTGTAATTCTCCTTTGCACCTGCCGTCCCCCCACCCCACCCCACTTTGTTTCCTGCTCGTTGACGATGTTGGCAAACCTTTTCATCCGCCTTAATGACAAAGGAAAAGGAATGGGTTATTTTTCCAGTTTGGATAATTGCTTCTGAAATGTTGTCACAATCTTCCAAATGACTATATTTCTTTCATGTCAGACCACTGCGATTTCCACGCAGCACAAGTTGCAGCTTTGTTAGGGTTCTGCTCTGCTGAGAGCCTTGGGAGGTTTTTTTTGGGGGGGTGGTATTTGTTTATTTTGTTTTTTTTTTTTTAAGAAGAAAACAAAGAAAAAACCAAATAAGTCACAATGATAACTTAAGACAGGAACATCAACTTCTGAATCGAATGATAACAGCAGGAGCCGGCAGTGGTGAGAGGATGTGTCTCATGCCAAGAAAAGAAAGGCAGGAAAAGTTATTTAAAACTGATCAAAACCCACTAGGAGCCACAATCCCATCCTGGTTTCCCTTTGGAAAAACAGTTTTCAGAAGCCCAAATTAACCTTAATTGAATTCTGCCTTAGTAATATCTGGAATTTTAATTGACTGGGTGATCGTAAATCTCCGTTCATAATGCGGCTTAGCCATTAGTAAATCCCTCGGATGGCACACAGCCTTGTCATGCAAGGGACTTGGCTATTCTGTGGATGAGGTTGGGGTTTAGACCATCAAACAAACATTGAAAGAGAAAGCCCCCACGGTCAGCGCCAGCCTGCTAGCACACACGGAGTCCAGTTCAGTGGAAATGAATGACCCCAATGAGCCCAGAGGTTCAGGTGAGCAGTGTCAGCTTCAGTGTGTCCCCAGAACATGAAGGGCAGCACCTGCCCCTATATCCCTCAAAAAGAACTCGTCCTTCTAATCACTGGGGATAGACACTGGCTTGTTCTCTCTCTCTCTCTGTCTCTCTCTGTCTCTCTCTCTTAGAAAATCAACCATTGGTTCACTAGTCTTTTGTTAAAACTGCTGAAAGCAGGGCTGGAGTGGTGGCTCAGTAGTTATGGTGCTTGCCTGACATGCATGAAGTTGCAGGTTCAAACCCCAGCACCACTAACACAATGAAGTGTCAGAGCAACAAAAGCCACATGAAAAACTAGATAAAATTGATTCTCTCTCATTTTTTTTTAAAAGAGAAGGACACAGAGAGAGAATCAATTTTTATCAAGTTTTTCACATGGTTTTCATTGCTCTGACACTTAGTTGTGTACGTGGTGCTGGGGTTCGAACCCGTGTATTTGTGCATGCTGGGCAAGTGCCGTAACCACCGAGCCACGACTTCAGCCCTTGTCCCGCTCTCTTAAAAATAAAAAAGAAAGAAAGAAAGAAAAACTGCTGAGACCAGAGAGATATCTTAGGCCTTTCGAATTGCCTGAATGTGACTTTGTAACCCAAAGCTTCTCAGCTGGGGGAAGAAGAGGAGCTATCAGAATGACCTAGGTGCCTTTTCAGAGCCCCAAGGGCATATCCAAAACTAAGCAAAGCATGAGAAGTTAAAGAAAGAGGGATATTTCCCGGTGGATTCTCATTCAGAGTTCCTCCTATTGCCCCAAACCCACTACCTGAGGCAGAAAAACCGTGACTTTAGTCGCACCGCAGGCTCAACTCAGTCCAACCAGCAGGCTGATGACTTCTGAAACGGAACCGATGTCTGGGGCACCTATGCTCCCCAGTCATTTTGAAATCATCTACAAAAAGCTGGAATGTGATTTGACACGGAAGGAGGATCCGCAGCTCACGTGGCTAAGTGACCCTCTTGAGCCTCCCTATTTCACCCACAGGTGTGGAATCCTCTGCAATAGCCACAGAAACCTCCAGGCATTTCCTCCATAGAATGTATTCCTGGCATGCTTGTTTGTCTGTTTGTTCTGTTTTCTTGTGGGGATTTTTTTTGGCGGGGGAGGGGGGGGTGTTTGTTCGTTTCATTCAAACTCTCACTAATGATGCCAAAAGAGAGACCATTGCAACCTTAAAAGCCATCAATGGATGGAATGAAAGTTCTGCGTCCTCAACAGGTTGGGAAATGAGCAAAACAAATGAATTTAAAAGAAACCTGGTTGGGACATAGAGAAAAAGTAAATAAAACTGTCACTTTTCTGAAGATCCCCAGCTCTCTTTTGTCTTACTTCAACCCTGTTGCTTGCAAGGACTACTAGTAGTTGGAGATGAGATTGGTCATAAATGGTGATTTTCTCCCATCCTAATGCACTTCCAAAGCCAAGAGGAACTCAGAAGCAGTAAGCCAGACTGAAACATCCATGCAGGAGTTGTTCTGAAACAGAAAAGGAAAGGAATTAATGCTTATAAACATTACCCTTTAATAATCTTACAAATCCTCTCCTGTCTTTTCCTCACCCTCACCCCGTGTGTGTGTGTGTGTGTGCGCGCGCGCGTGTGTGTGCGTGTATTATATTTTGAAGATTTCTTAGCCAAACCACACTTTAAGGAAAGATTTACATGAGTAAACCTGACATCTACATGGCGTTAAGGATGGGAGTTTGGCGGCAGTGTGCTGATATCTGTTCACAGGTTGTCCTGTTTCCAGAACTATTTACCTATTACCTGTACTTAAGGGCAAACCGTGGATCAAGGTCAGAGAAGAGACATGATGTGTTAGTCAGCTTTGCATCACTATGACCAAAATACCCAAGAAAAGCAACTTAGAGGATGAAACATTTATTTTGGCTCACAGATCCAGATTTAGTCTTCAATGGGAGGACTCCTTCGCCTTGCACCTAAGGTGAGGCAGAACATCATGGCGGACAAGCATGGTGGAGGACCAATGCTCCATTCATGGAGGCTAGAAAGAAGAGAGAGAGGATGGACCACAGGGAAGATGGACCTCCAGGGCAGCCCTCAGTGACCACAGACACACTCCACCTGCCTACAGTTACCAGACAGTCTGCCCATTCATACTGGGATGGACTGATCACTCCAATCATTTTAGCTCTGAATGTTCCTGCATTAACACAGGAGACTCTTAGGGGACACCTCATATCCAAACCATAATACATGAATATATTATTTTGGAGGGAAAAAAACCTTCAGTGTTAGACCAATATTTCCAAAGCATTATCAGTGAGTCCATATTATCAAGATGATTCCTGAGCCCCACCCCAGACTCACTGAATCAACTTGCTGAGAGTGGAGCCCATGAACAGGCATTTTCAAAGCTACTAAGATTGGGGATGGGGATTTAGCTCAGTGGCAGAGAGCTTGCCTAGCACACACAAGGCCCTGAGTTTGGTCCTCATCCCTGGGGGTTGGGGGGGGGGAGCTTCTAAGATTATGCTTAAACTCATTAACATTGGAAACAGCTAAGCAACAAGAATGACCACCAGTGGGGATTTTTTTTATCAAGATATGTCTTAGTAGGGCTGGAGCAGTGCCTTATTGGTTACAGAGCTTGCCTGGCATGCGAGAGTACACAGGTTCAAATCCTAGCACCATGTACACAACAAAGTATCAAAGCAACAAAAGCCACATGTAAAACAAAATAAAATTGATCCTTTTTCACTTTCTCTCTCTCTCTCTCTCTCTCTCTCTGTCCCTCTCTCTTTAAAAAATAATTTTAAAAGATATGTTGAAGTGGTCTAGTTGTTCAAAGATTGAATTCAGAAATCTTTTTCTCAGATCTATTATTACTGAGTTGACAAACTAAGTCTTTCTTACTTTGTCCAGGTGTAAAAATAAGAAGAAATGAACCTAAGCCCTCCAATGTTTGCAGTGGAGTGATTGAAAAATTGCTTTGAGTCTGGAAAGGCTGGGAAAGCCACAGTTGATCATAGGAACCTGGAGTCCATCAAGTGGCATGGGGGGTCAGTTAGCTTTTGCTACATGACAGATCACTCAAACATGTAGTGTCTTGAAATAACAATCATGAATCTGCTCATGATTGTGAAGGCTGTTTGGGTGGTTTTGAATTCTGGCCTGGCTCAGCAGGGTGATATATCTAGGGTGAGTTCACTCACATGTCTAGAGACCCGTTTGAAACTGGCGTGTCTCTGCCACCTTCCCCCAGCATCTCCTTCTGCAGCCTAGCATGACCTTCCTCACATAATATGTCCCCCTTCTTATTTACCTGAAAAGAAACATCAATGAGTCCTCTAGCACCTTTGAAAATAATTCCTCAAGCTGGTATTTAAAGCCTTTCACATCTGACCCAATTGCACCTCTCTGTCCTTTCTCACTCTTTCCTAAAATTCCCCACTCTTTTGATGTGCCTATCCTTTTTGAAAAGGTGCACCCTTTACCATGAAGTCACACTTGACTTTCAAGATATGCACACACACACACTCAGAGGCCACCTATCTACCCGGAGACTAGTGTTTCGGTTCATTTGTTTTGCTATAACAGAATATCACAACTGGGTAATTTAAAACAAACAGAAATTCATTTCTTACTGCTCTAAAGTCTGCTAAGTCCATGATCAAGGCGCCAGCATGTTTGGTGTCTGGTCAGAGCTGGGATCCCACTTCTAAAATGCCCCCGTGAAGGCTGTATCACCCCAACTGGAGGAAGGATGTTCCACACACAACAGAAAACCAGAAGGGACAAACCCACTCCTGAAAGCCCTTTTATTATGGCATTAATCTGCTCATGAGGACAGAGCCTCATGGCCTAAATAGTCCCATTAGGGCCCCCAACAGTGTTGCACTGGGAAAGTCTTCAACCCACAAGTTCTTTTATCTTTTTTTTCTTTTAATTAAGAGTTGAGTTGTTTTACATTCATAAATGTGTATAAAGTAACAATATGGTATGCATTTGATCATAAACCATAATTCCCCCACATCACCCACACCCCAGTCTCTTGATTTTTCTTTTTTTTTTTTATTGTTTCCTTTTTTTTTCAGAGCTGAGGACCAAATTCAGGGCCTTGCGCGTGCTAGTCAAGCGCTCTGCCACTGAGCTAAATCCCCAACCCCGATTTTTCTTTTTTTAAAAGAGAGAAGGACAATGAGAGAGAGAGAGGCAGAGACAGAGAGAATCAATTTTTATTGAGTTTTTCACATGGCTTTCGTTGCTCTGACACTTAGTTGTGTACGTGGGTGCTGGGGCTTGAACCTGTGTACTTGTGCATGCCAGGCAAGCGCTGTAACCGCCGAGCCACCACTCCAGCCCCTGATTTTTCTATATTATGCCCCTCATAAATATAACTTACTATATATATACACATATATATACATATGTATACATATATGTATTCACATATAAGATTATGAATTTGCCAGAATTAAATGATTGCATACATAATATTTGACTTCTCAGGGGATAAAGAGAATACTACATTGTTGATTATCTCCCTAGATCCCTCCCTATCTTCCCTCCTTCCCCCATCCCTCTGGGTCTCCCTACCCACTCCCCTACCACATGTCTAAGGTTGCCCTAAATTATGTGTTACTACGCCTTTGCTGGGTCCAATACACGAGCTTGACTACCCAAGCCCGGGTTTAGCTCCAGCCTCCACAAATGAGGGTAAACATAGGGAAAACATTCAACTCTTGAATTGTTTTTAAAAGATAGAGGGACAATGAGAAAGAGAAAGAAAGACAGAATCAATTTTATTTAGTTTTTCACATGGCTTTTGTTGCTCAGATACCTCTTTGTGTACCTGGTGCTGGGGTTTGAACCCATGTATTCACGCATGCTAGGCAAGCGCCGTAACCACCAGGCCACCGCTTCAGCCCCATCGACCCTTGAAGTTTTGAGCAGTCACTCAATTCATGGCAACTAGTGCCCTCAAGTACACGAACAACTGATAGTGCCCATCCTAGACAGTTCCACTGCCTCTTCTATTGCCCATTTTCTCATTCTCCATTCTACAAGCCCAGCTTCAAGTGATCTTTTCTTCTGAATATCCAAAATAACGATTTGTTCATTTCTCATAGCCCTTATATGCCCTATACTGTAGTTCTGACTAAGCTCACATGCCAGATTGCAAGTCTTAGAACTGTATCTCATCATCTGACTTCTCCAACTATGTTTAGCCCAATGCTGTGCACATAACAGATCCTCATTAAACATTTCCAAAATAAAGAGATAAGATTAAAGCCTGCATTTCTGCATATAGAACCCCATATGTCAAGGGCTATATTTTGACCCATAAGTCAACTGACCTGATATAAAAATGTACCAGAACATTACCATATGGTACATGACTTGTATCAGCACACAAATGTACAGAATTTACTGCCTCAATTTCTTCCTATATGCTTTTTAAAAATTAGAGGGAGCAAGAGACTCAAAATTCTTACTCACTCTTAAGTCTCCTCCCCCTTTCATAGGACCTGTAGTGCACCATTATCTCTAACTGATGGGATTTAAAATTTATGCAATGGTATTTAAATTTACCTGATAGCATTTTTAATTGGTCTAATTTATTTAATTTACTTAATCTAATTTAATTAGACATCATCTCCACCTGATGTTATTTACCTTCACCTAATGATACCTTGCATTCGTCAGAGTTCGGAAGTTAATCAGAATCAATAACAATGGTTTAGGGCAGTACTCAAATGTTGTCGCTGGACCAGCAACCGCCTAGTTAGCAATGCAGACTCCCCAAACCCAACCCATACCTACTGAATCAGACGCAAAGGGGCAGGGCCCAGCCAGCTACGGTTTCACTCCCCCCCCCCAGGTGATTCTGATCCATGCTCCTATTCGAGGACCACCAGTGAAGGAAATTGTTTCTGGACAAATAAACGAGTAACACAGATGGAAAAGAGGAAACTTTTTGATGAAAATGAACTAATCCCAGGTTATGGTTTACATAAATTTGCAGGAGACCAGCCGAGAAAGCAGATGAGTACAGTGGCTGAGACCCAATTTCTATGATTGGCCAAGGTACAAGATATGCATCTGTTTACCCTGGAACTAAGGGGATAGAGAATGTGTCACGATGTGACACTGTCAGCACCCGGTTATTTTTAGAGCTGGGATTTTGCTTCACAAGCGCAAGAAGACAAGTCCAAACGATTTGGAATATACTCAGAAGAGTGCAGTTTATAAATGTCTTCGAATAAGAGTTTCCCCTTCACAATGGGAGATACAGAGATAGAAGGGAGCTGAGTGACTGATTGAATGGAGGCTCACCTTACAGGAGAGCCAGCCAAGGTCCCCTGCAGGTATTCAGGCATACGCAGTGGCTAGGGGGCTCAGAAGCCTCACCTGACCTTGCTGAGCGGGATGCTGGCGGCTCACAAGTTCCACACCCTCTCTCGTGTTGTAGGATCACCTCATTGACCTCTATGACACCCAACGAGAACACCCAATGCCCAAGAGCCCAGATCTTTTTTTTTTTGACACATAATTACTTTCTATCTTCATTAAGTCTAGTGACAGTTTTCCTACCAATAAGAAATATGCTACACACTACACTTGACAACTCATTGCTAAACCACAAGTCGGCAAAATTTGTAGCTTTCTGAGAAATATATAGTATGGGCAGATAAAGGTTTAAAATTCATTCTGTATAGATTGCTACTGGCTGTGATCCTTCAGTTGAAGGTTTCAGTGATTTCCCAAAACATTTTTTTTTTT
>PVKS010053672.1:0-10327 GCA_004027875.1 Aplodontia rufa
ATTGTCTTGGTGTGAATACTCCCTAACACATTGGAATTATCATTTTGCATAATACAAATTTATCACTCCAATAAACACCAAGTATGTAGCTACAATTCTTGTTAAACGGAGTACTGGCACACACCTATGGCTTTTCTCCCTCCAGTTTTTTTAATTTTATTTCCTGTTCTCTTTTTCCTCCCTTCCAAGGTTTTCTTTACCTAGTATTTCCTTCCTTTTCTACTTTTGCTTTTTGTTTTGCAAAGTAAAGAATTTCCTCTGATGATCTCATTAGTTTAAAATATTCAACAACCAGTACTATATAAGTGATTTTCAGACATTTTTTAAAACTCACTGTATTCTTTAGTTCCATTTTGAAAATTTCTTTTCTTTTGTTTCTTTTCTTTCTTTCTTTATTTCTTTCCTTTTTTGGAAGAGAAAAGGACAGAGAGAGAGAGAGACAGAGAGAATCAATTTTTATTTAGTTTTCACTTGGCTTTCATTGCTCTGACCCTTAGTTGTGTATGTGGGTGCTGGGTTTGAATCCGTGGACTCGCGCATGCTGTCAAGCGCTGTAATTCCCGAGCCACTGCTCCAGCCCCTTGAAGATTTATCATTACCAATGAACATACTTGCATTCATATACAGAGAGAAAGAATGAATGGGGTTGGGGAACAGAGAGAGACAGAGAGAAATTGAGAAATCTTAAATATACAAAGCATAAACTCTGTGAAACCTCAGCTCATGTCAGCATATACAATACTACCATAATTGCAGAAGGAGTCCTCATAATGGTAGAAGTCTGATTTGTGTTCCCCAAAGTTGAAGAATGAAAATCAAGGGATGTTGAAGCAAGAACAGCAGACAGATTTAATTGAATAAAAGAAGAGAGAGCAGGGAAGACTTTCCCCACTGGGAGAAAGGGACAGCATCTAAAAAGGGGTGTGACTCATCCTTGTTATAGTCTCTAAAGATTTCTCCCTCTTTATTTGGTTGAAATTCAACTTCAACGTTCATTAAATATTTGATTTTCAGAAGTATTCATGGTAATAATAGTAATAATATTAATAATAAGACCAACTAAAATTTATTGAATATTTACCATATGCCAGAAAGTGCTCTAAGCACCTAGTGTATTATAAGTAGTTCTCATAGTGATCATATATGCCATATATTGTTTCTGTCCTCACAAACTGATAACAAAATATGTATTGAAAGAATCAGTGAGGTGTGTTGAAAATTACTCAGCCATGAAATATAAGACCCCAGACTTGAAGGCAGTCAGTGTGACCTGAGACCTTAGTCACAATACATGCTGCATCAGGTTCAGTTTAAATGGAGTTAATGAAATGATTGATCTTATATGGTCATTTTGAGAACATAATAGGTATAAAGCTTGGCATATGCTAAAGGTTCAATAAACACATCTTTAATTAATTTCATCTCTTCCAATTCTTGGGAAACTACTTAGATCTTACTTGTTTTGGTTTCTTCATCTGTAAAACAGGAAAAATTATAATGGCTATGTGTTAGGGGCTTTTTTATGATTCAATGATTTAATTCATGAAGAATACCTAAAATATTTTCTAGACCCCTTGGAGATAAGCTTATCCAAAAACAGAGTAAGCAAGTAATTTAATGAGAAAATACCTACTAGAAACATGTAAAGGAGTCATAGATGCATGAGAACTTATGTAGTGTACATTTTACCACAGAGTCCTGTTTTGAGGCAGTGGGGCCAGCCATGCTGTCCCTGATTTATACATACTGTAATTTTTCTTTTTAGAAAGAGAGGACAGGGAGAGAGATAGAGAAACAGAGAAAGAGAGAAGTAATTTATATTTAGTTTTTCATGTAACCTTCATTTCTAGTACATCTCACTGTGTACATGGTACTGGGGTTTGAACGTGCATACTTGCACATGCCAGGCAAGCGCCAAAACCACCGAGCCACCACTCCAGCCCATACAATGTTTTATGATAGCTTATAAACTCCTAATTTCTTAAAATCCCCAAATTTGTGTTTTATTTATCATTACATTCCACACTGTTTTTACAAAATTGTATTTTCATTAACAATTTTATAAGGAGATTTAACAGTTCTCAAATATTAGAGTTGTAAATTTCTGATACTTAATATTCAGTATGCCAAATCTATTAAATAAACAAATGCACCAATAAGAAACTATAGTGAATGGCTTAAACTAAGTTCTTAGATTTGTCCTACCCCAATATATGTGCTAATGATTCTTTTTCCTTGTGTATGTTCCTATGTGTGCAAAACGTGTTGATGATATTTGTTTACTTAAGAAGAAAAACAGGAAAAACTTATTTTAATCATGTAGAAGTTAGTGTTCTTGAAATTACCTGGACCATGACAGTTATCTTCAACGAAGGAGACATGTCATTGTTAGCAATTGATCACTGATTTTAAAAAGTTAACAAAAGAAGTTCAGTATTTCCTATGTAAAACTAAAGAAATCTCTTTTATAATAAAATTTTTATTATAAGCACTCAATTTCAATTATAATTAAAAGCCACTTAGTCTATGAATTGTCTCTCTAAGGGTATCCATTGTATATTGATCTACATGATTGTAATGGACAAAACCATTAATGGTCCATTTTTCATGACTATCACAAAATATCTGAAGCAGGGTAACTTCATAAAGGAAAGAGTTTTATTTAACTTATAGTTCTGGAGGTTCAAGGAACTGCTTCTTGTTATGCTCTATTTTCAAGCAGCACCCTGAGGTGGTGCAGGGTGTCACGTACAGAGACAGGAAGTGCAGGAAGAGACAGGAAGTCTCTTCTGGTCTCTCCTTTTCACCTCATAAATGTCCTGGTATTTTGTTGACAGAGTGTCATAATGATAGCTTTATCAGTCTAAATTACCTCCCAAATGCCCTGTGTCTCACCAAATTCAGATTAATTTTCTTCTCTCTTAATACCTCACAGTGTATATTAAATTTCAATGCACGAACCCTTGAAAAACAAACTCAACCATTTCCAGGCCAAAGCAGAAATCTTCTTGAGAAGTGCTTTTGATTTAAGGTAAAGATCTGGTAGGAATGAATGGAGCTTTATATCACTATGTTCCTATTATTTGTTATAAAGCTCATTTACACACATCATGAATTGGTTATTATGTTCTTCTATAGGAAAATATAAAACACAAAAATTGCTTATATTGACTGACTTAACTTCCTTTTATTTATCAAAACCCTTAAAATAAATAGAGGCTATACTACTCAAAGGGGGTTTTGGCATTGATTAAAATAGTGCAATGTAATGCTTTTGTTTAGTGAGGATTTTGCACATAAATTTTAGTTATAGATTTTACTAATGGATTCTATCAAAGGAATAGTTGAAAACAAGTAACAAGTAGTAACCTCCATTAATCTGGGCTTTTATTTTTTTTTATTTTATTTTTGCAGCACAGATTGAACCCAGGGATGCTTAAACACTGCTCCACATCTCCAGCCTGTTTTTGATTTTTTACTTTGAGATCGGGTCTTGCTAAGTTATTTAGAGCCTTGCTAAGTTGCTGAGACTGGCTTCAATCCTGTGACCCTCCTGCCTCAGCCTCCTGAGCTGATGGTTTTACAGATGTGTGCCATCCTGCCTGACCATTGATCTATTCTTGATATGCATTCAGGCACTGCACAAGGAAGAAAAGTTCCCCCCACCTCCACAAAAGACACAGCTATATGATAAAAAATATTTATTATGGAGTTTTGAAATGAATTTCTCTACCCCAAGTCGTAATCATATTTCTAAAGTTTCTAATCCTTTAAAGTAATTGCTGTTTTTCTCATTTCAGATATTATTTTTATGTGCAAATTAAGAGCATTCAGTCAACTTTGGCAATGCTTTAATTGAACATTTTATGTTTGGTTTAATGATTCATAATATAAAGTAATTAATTTTTATTCATTGATGCAAATTTATGTTTTTTCATCCATTTATTATTATCTAAGTATGCAGCATGGTAGCATTTCCTTTGGGCATTGAAACAACTGAGAAAAATGTTTCCAAAGATGTATACTTCCCATATAGAGTGGTGTCAGGGACTTACTGAGTTACTGTCATTTGTTTACTGCCATTTATTCAGCATCTGCTCTTGTCAAACTATTATAAGCAATGAGTTAAAATGCAAGAAAAAGCGGCTGGAGTGGTGCTTGGTGGTTACAGAGCTTGCCCAGCATGCCCAAGTACCTGAGTTCAAACCCCAACACCACGTGCACAGTAAAGTTTTGGAGCAAAGAAAGCCACATGAAAAACTACATAAAAAATTGTTTCTCTCTCTCTCTCTCTCTCACTGTACCTCTCTCTTTAAAAAAATGCAAGAAAAAGAAAAGTTATGGATAATGATCTTTGGAAACTCACACCCAAAGAGATTTCCCAGTGTTCTAATATGCTATTGAAAACAAAAAACTACTGTAATTTTTGGGAAATACTTATTTCTCAATGTTTAAGTCTCATTTAGTATGTGTTCAATGCTCTTAAAAATACATGTTTTAAAATTACATGTTTCATAACCAAATTTTATGCATTTATTAATATTCTTAGATAATCATCTATTCTTTGCTTTTAAAGAGAGAGAGGGATGGTGAGAGAGAGAGAGAGAGAATCAATTTTATTTAGTTTTTCATATGGTCCTCACTCCAACACTTCATTGTGTACATGGTGCTAGGGTTTGAACTCACATCCTTGTCCTTGCCAGGCAAGCACAATAATTGCTGAGCCACCACTCCAGCCCCTCATCTATTGTTTATGATCATTCATTCAATGTTACCCAGAAGAAACTTTGCTAGTTTTAAGAAATTACATTTTAGTTATTGGGTATACATACAGATGCATAAAATCATCTTGTAATAGTTTACACTAAATTGTCTATACACTCTGTTGATTCTTTGCTGTGGGGAAGTTTTCTAGTTTGATTTAATCATATTTGTCTATTTTTGCTTTTATTTCCTGTGCACTTGGAGTCTTATCCAAAAACATCTTTACCCATCCTAAAGTCCTGAAGTGTTTCCGTGTTTTCACCTGACAATTTTATAGTTTCAGGTATTATATTTAAGTTCTTACTCCATTCTGAGTTGAATTTTTGTTCAAGTGGAGGAAGATAGGGGTCTTATTTCATTCTTCTGCATGTGGACATTTAATTTTCTAAGAACCATTCATTGAGAAGACTGTTCTTTCTCCGATACGTGTTTTTCACAATGTGGTTCAAGAACAGGTAGCTGAAGACATGTAGGTTTACTTGTAGGATCTCCAGTCTGTATCATTGGTTCACAGATCAGTTTTTGTGCCAATACCATACTATTTTAATTTACTGCACCTTTTAAGTGTATTTTGTGATCAGGTAATGTTTTGTCTCCTGCTTTTTTCTTGTTTTCTTAAGATTTCTTTGGCTTTTTGGTGTTCATCATGATTCCATAAAAATTTCAGAGTGTTTTTCCAAATTTTGTGAAATCATTCGTATCTTGATAGTGATTGTGCTGGATCTGAAGATCTCTTTGGGTCCCATGAATATTTTTGAAATGTTAATTCTTCCAATCCATGAACATGAATTGTCTTTCACTGTTTTTATTTGTCCTTTTTAATTTCTTTCATCAATGCTTTATAGTTTCCTTTTTGGAGGTCTTTTGCATCTTTTGCTACATTTATTTGTAGTTTTTATTTATTTATTGTTTTCGTAGTAGTGGTAAATATGATTGCTTTATTGTTTGATATTTCAGAAAATTAACTGCTAGTGTTCAGCAATACAACTGACTTTTATGTTTATTTGGCATCCTGCAATTGTGCTGAATTTTATAACTATTAGCTGTTTTTTAGTGGAATTTTGTGGGTTTTCTGTGTACAAGACCATGTCATCTCCAATTAGTGACAGTTTGTCTTCCTCTTCCAAATTGGAGGCCCTTTATTTTTTCCATTTGGTAAGGACTTAGAGTACTGTGTTGCTCAAATGTAGTAAAAATGGAAATCCTTGAACTGTTTCCTATCTTAGAAAGCTTTCAGCTTTTCTCCATTCAGTATGTTAGCTGTTCATTTATTATAGCCTTTAGTGTGTTGAGGTACATTCCTCTTACACACAATTTGCTCAGAGTTTTTATCATGAAGGGACACTGAATTTTATCAAATGACTACTGCGTCCATTCAGAGGCTCAAAAGTGTTTTTCATTTATTCTGTTGATGTGTCATGTTATATCTTCATTTATGTATGTTCAACCATTCTTGCAATCCAAGATGAATCCCATTTGATCACGATGAATAAAGTTTTTTAATGTGCTGTTGGAATCATTGTCCTAGTATTTTACTGAAAAATAAAGAAAATATTTACAAACTACATATCTGACAATGGGTTGATATGCAGAACATATAAGAAACTCAGAAAACTCAATAGCAAAAACCAACCATTTTAAAAGTGTACAATAGGCTTTTCTTAAAGGCAGACTTTCCAATCGTACAAATAGCTACAGGTATCTTAAAATTCATCAAAGCTGCTAATCATCAAGGAGATTAAAATCAAAACCACAATGAGATTTCACCTTACTCTAGTTAGAATGATGATAAGAGCAACTTCATTCACAGGACTCCAGAGGTGTGAAATGGGTCCCGTCTGGTACTTGGTTGGGGGAGCACGGATATCCATTGCAATGAATCATCTCCAATGAATCAACTTTTAAAAGGGAGGTGTGTGCTTTAGTCACTTATTCATTGCTCTGACAAATGGACCCGACAAGAACAATTTTAGGAGGCAAAGTTTATTTTAGTGCTCGCAGATTCAGAGGTTTTATTCCATGGAAGGCTGGCTCAATTCCTTGGGGCTTAAGGAGATGGCAGGCATGGTTCTAGAGAGCTCAAGTCATGACATTGGGAAGTAGTGCAGAGAGGGAAACTCCACCCCAAATACGGAATATATACCCAAAGGCATGACCCACATCCTGCAGCCACACCCTACCAGCCTACAGTTGCCAGTTAAACCCTATAATGGGATTAACTCACAGATTGGGTTAAGGCTTTTCTTTTCTTTTCTTTTTTCTTTCTTTTTTTAGAAGGAGAGGAACAGTGAGAGAGAGAAAGAGAAAGAGAATCAATTTTATTTAGTTTTTCATGTGACTCCCATACATCATTGTGTAGTGGTGCTAGAGTTCTAACCCATGTTCTCATGCATGCCAGGCAAGCAATGTAACCACTGAGCCACAGCTCCAGCCCTCGGTTAAGCCTTTTCTAACCTAATCATGCCACCTTAGTCTTCCTGAATTGTCACACATGAGTTTTTTTTAGCTTTTGAGCCTTTTTTTTTTTTTTAAGAGAGAGAGGCACAGTGAGAGAGAGAAAGAGTGAAATCAATTTTACTTAAGTTTTCATGTGGCCTTTGTTGCTCTGACACTTCATTGTGTACATGGTGCTGGAGCTTGAACCCATGTGCTCATGCGTGCCAGGCAAGCACCATAACCACTGAGCAACTGCTACAGCCCCCACATGAGCTTTCGGGGCACACCTCACATTCAAACCATAACAGTATGTAAATAGGCATTTCATAATGAGTCCACTCTAACATGCCAGTCTACTTAATTCTTTAAGTACATTTCTGTATTGTATCCTAAAGAAATGGTGACATTTTAATTAGCATACTACAGGCTATTTTGGAGTGCAAGTTTCACTCAATCAAGCATTGTTTTAGAGGCACTGTCAGCTTCACCTCCACTTTCAAAGGAAAGTAAAACTTTAATTTTGTCTAATCTTACTTAGAATCATATAGAAGAAGGGATTCTGGAAATTCAAGTTGATTATGTAATGCAGTTCAATATGCACATATCAAACAAAAATTATAACATGAGATATGATTATTACTCCTTTTTTTCCCTGTAAGGGTTACTAGACAAAAAGAAAATCCTTTCTGCGATAAACTGGGTGAAAACCAACCAACCAAGCAAACACACTCAGATATTAATGTAACTGGAACTGAATGATGGGGGATTCTTGATCATACTGCTTTCTAGCTGCATCATACTGGACTTTATTCATTTGAGGAAAATAAAGCCATATATGATCAAGAAAAAAATTGGCTGCACAAAGACAAAATTTTGCAGCCAAAGTTAATTCAAATGGATAAAAAAATAGGTTCTAGAAATACAGAATTAAAAGAGGCAGCAGTTTCCCCAAAGATTTGGCCTTCAATGTTATGGTGTCTCAATAGGTAAGAAATAGAATCTATGATGATTAATCCTTGGCCAATTTGGTAGGATTAAGAGATGGTTATGCTGAAGAAACTTCTGGGTGTGTTTATTAGGGTGTTTCCAGGAATGATTAGAATGTGGAACAAACCTGAGAAACACACCACCTTAAACATGGGCATGACACTCCATAGGTTGGGGGCTTGCATGGAATAAAAAGGTGGAAGTAAGAGGAAGACAATACAGACTTAAGTTCAATTCTTGAGCAAATGTTTGAATTGTTGTTATAAGCACTTGCGGACATTAGACTCCAACTCCTTTACTATTCCAAAGCTGACTCTGACCAGAGTCTTCAGGCAGTTTCCAGACCTTCTGTTTTGGACTAGGGCTGCATCTTTGGTCTTTCTTCTGACCTGAAGCTTCTTGGACTGAGCACCCGCTGGTTCCTCTAGGTTTCCAGCCTGCAGACAGTCGTTGTGGGACTATCCAACTTCTGACTCTGAATGCCAATCAAACAAGTCATTTTATTTTATTAATTTACTTATTTTTAAAAAGAGAGAAAGAAAGCGTCAAGTCTATTTTTTCCATCTGGGTTTTGCTTTTCCTCCTCTTAGATGTGTATGTGGTACTGGGCATTGAACCCAAATCCTCATGCATGCCAGGCAACAATTCTATCACTGAGTCACTTCTCATGCCCAAAGTGCTCTTTTTATAATCATATGATGATATATATTTATCCTGTTGGTTATATTCCTCTAGAGAGTCCTGAATAGTACAAAATCTGAGAGTATCTAAGACAAATGCTTCCTGGGTGCCATGGCAGTAGCAGAGAGAAAGCTTCAGGAAGATGACCAGGAATATAAAGTATGGTTAAATACATGGATTTCTTTATTTTAAGCAATGTAAGGATTCACATGATCAATACAGTCATCTGTATTTCAAGATGACTAATGCTAAAGATTTTATTTGATAGTATAGGAATATATGATGTAAGAGTTGATAATTTGCCTACAGAGATATAATATGGAAAACAGAGTAGGAATGTAAAGTCTACAAATCTAATTAATGAGGGAACCTCATGTATTTCATCAATCTGGAAGATACAAATTGGAGTGTTGATTTGAGAATGTGTGGGTGTCAGAGATTACTGGCATAATTGAGTCTACAGTCCCAAACATGCTTTCTCAGATACTGGCCTTAAATTGACGATTAGAGATCAAACTAATCAGGCTAACTGTATGGTAGCTCCATTGTTGAATTCAAAATTACTTCCAATTAAGAAAGTCACATATCTCTCTGAAAGCTGATGGGTGGAAACAAGATGGAAGGTAACTTTAACATAAAGGAGTGACATTTAATTCTTAATTCTTAAAAAGATAAAAATGAAATCTATATTTAAAAGAGCAAAATACAAATGTACTTAAATAAAATTTCTGTGTCTGTTCAAATTAATATCAATCAAATGATCTACTATTTTATTCTTCATGAAATCTGGTTCTTAAAGATTTTATTTTTGGTACTAGGGATTGAACCCAGAGGTCTTTACAACTGAACTACATTCCTAGCCCTTTCAATTTTTTTAGTTTTTTGTTTTGAGACAGGGTCTTGCTAAGCTACTTAGGACCTTGTTAAGTTGTTGAGGCTGGGCTTGAATTTGTGGTCCTCCTGCTGCTGAGTCACGGAGTGTACAAGGGTGTGCTACCATGCTCTGTGATTTACTACTCTTTTTTTTAAATTTTTTTTTTATTTTGAGCAACCTTACAAGAATTTAACAAAATAATATAAAATGTGTATAAAATATGTATACATTCTGGATATTGCAATTATCCCCAGGAGTGCCCCCCCAATTACCCTCCCTTATCCCTCCCTTCCCCTTCCCATTATAACTCTAAAAAAGGTATTAGACTGTAAAGCATTACATCTTATCTGGATTTAACTCATGCTACTAGACCAACTTTCTCATTTTCCAGGGTCTAGTCCCCACCTCCACAGATGAGTGGAGACAATCGACCCTTAGATCTCTGGGTTAAGCTGATTTTACTCATCATGATCTCTTCCATAACCATCCATTTACCCTCGAAGGCTGCAATATCATTGTTTCTAATTGCTGTGTAATATTCCATGGTATAAATGTACCACAGTTTTTGGATCCATTCTTCCAGTG
>PVKS010053673.1:0-10324 GCA_004027875.1 Aplodontia rufa
ATTTTGGAGGAAAGCATAGCAACCTTGTCTGGGTAGTGGGATGATGGGATTTTGGTCTTTCAACTATTTATGTTTCCCAAAATGCATATAATGAGTAAGCCTTCCTTAGTGTATTTCAATTGAAGTTGCATAATTTTGTCCATAAACGTGAAGCACTCCTTTTGTTAGACTTATTCTTCAGCCCTTTATATTTTGTCACTATCGTAAATAGTATAGTTTCTAAAATATTGTTTTATTCATTGATGTATAGAAATATAGTTATTTTAAAATTTTTGATCATATATCTAGAACTTTGATTATAATTAACAAAATCAAGAGGATTGCTGTATTATTTTTTCTTTTCATGGGCTGGAGCTCTAGCTCAAGTCCTCATGTATGCTAGGCAAGTGCCCTATCACTAAGCTATATCCTCAGCTCTGAAAGACTTTCTTATGTAAATAATCATAGATTTATTTCTTCCTTTCCATGTGAAAATGAAATTCTTTACACTCTCATGCCTTTTGTCTATTTTTCTTGTCTTACTGCACTGGCTAGGAGCTCCAACCCAATGTTTTGCCATGTTTTGTTTTGTTTTGAGGTGCTGAGGATCAATCCTAGGGCTTTGCACATGCTAATTTACTCACCTGAAAGTCTAAATGAGTCTCTTAAGAAGAGAAAGTGCTGGAATTACAGTCAACTCTGAGAACTTCACTTGAACCTAACTTCTTCTCTGGGAGTTTGTCTCCCTTTGAATTTCCTTCTTTGAGCAATGAGGTTGAAAAAGGCCGTGAGCAGTGGTGCACACCTGTAATCCCAGTGACTTGGGAAGCTGAGGCAGGAGGATTGCAAGTTCAAGGCTAGCATGGGCACCAGGGTGAGCCCCATCTCAAAAAAAAAAAGGGGGGGGCCAACTCAGGATGAGTAGTGGTAGAATACCAGAACACCCCTGGATTCAATCATCAGTACAAAAAAAAAGTTTGAGAAGCTGGTAGAGTAGTTCAGTGGTAAAGCACTTGCTTAGACTGCGTGAGGCTCCTAGTTTGATCCCTAGCTCGCGCAAGCGCATGCGCACACACACACACACACACACACACAAGCAGCTACAGAGTTAATTGGTTAATGAAAGCCCAAAGAATGTTCCTAAGGAGAAAACAACTCAATGTTTCTTGATTTCTTCTTAGAAGACTCAGAGAATTTAAGATCAAGTTTGACAGGATGATATGTAGCTGGCATAGATGCCATAAAATCTTTTGAACAAATTAACCTTGTATTTAAAAATTTTGCCTGGGAAAGAACCTGAAAAAAAAATTAAAAAGTTGTAACCAATTAAATTAGCATTAGGATAGCATGTGACCAGGGCTGGAGTATGTGCACCTACTTCTTAGTTTTCTCCTAGATTGGCAGGAATGTTAAAAAATTTTAAATGGGGGCTGGAGCAGTGGCTCAGCGGTTATGGCACTTGCCTGGCAGACGCGAAGACCTGAGTTCGAACCCCAGCACCATGTACACAACTAAGTGTCCGAGCAACGAAAGCCACATGAACAACTAAATAAAATTTATTCTCTCTTAAAAATTTTTTTAAATGTAGGGATTTAATTTACTTTAAAACTAATGTTATGCAGAAATTCCAGAAATGAACAATTCATAAATTTTAATTAAATTCTATCACCTATATCATTCTATTTTTAATGAGTTATTTTTGTTGACCTCTTTCTGTGCCTAATTTATAATGAAACTTTGTCGTAGGTATGTATAAATAACATACTATATATAGGGCCCAGTTCTACTAGAGGTCTCAGGCATCCACTGGTCTCTTGAGATGCAAGTCCTAGGGATATGCATATTTGGTGGTATATATTAGTGTGGTTTATTGTAATATTTCTGCATATGTATGCAATGTGCATAGATCAAATTCAACCTTCCTTTGTCCCCCTCGCACCACCACATATACTTCCCACCTGCTAGAATTTTAAAGCTGGCTATTGTCACCTTGGAGAAAACAACACGGTCCAAGGAAGGAGCAGTGTCTTGCCCTTCCTGTTCATATTCCTTAGCAGAATAGTACCTGCTGATTCACAGAGAAGCATCTTCAATGAAGAAACAAGTACTGCAAATGTGTTGTATCTCAGCATCAACATAAGGGTTGGATCAGCTCTGTGAATTTTGTTTTTGTTTTTGTTTTCACTTTTTTTGTTGTTAGTGGTGGTACTGGGGATTGAACCCAGAGATACTCTACCACTGAGATATAACCCCAGTCCTTTTTATTTTATTTTTTGAGACAGAGGCTCGCTAAGTTGCTAAGGCTGTCCTTGAGTTTCCGATCCTCCTGCCTTGGCTTCCCAAATTGCTGGGATTACAGGTGTGCAATACTACACCCAGATTAGCTCACAATTTTTTAAACAAACATTTTGCTTTTTGGAAATTAGTTTTTTTGTGTGTGGAAAAACACCAGTACAATTTGCTCAATCTAATGGAAAATAAAAAATGAAATTAGATTGTTATCAAAGAACTTCTATTATGCCTATCTCTGCATCTATTAAAGGCCACATCTCAGGCCCTAGGCATTTTTTTTTTCCTTCCTGGGCCCCTTTCTTCTTTAAAAAACAGGCTGGAGCCATGGCTCAATGGTAGATTGCTTCCCTGGCATGTGTGAGGACCTAGTTTTGAACACCAGCACCAAATACTCAACTAAACGTCTGAAAAATTGAAACCAGATGAAAAATTAAATAAAATTGGTTCTTCTTTTAAGAACAAAACAAATAAACCAATAAATACTCATGCAATCGAAGCTGGTGGATTCATTGAGTTTTATTCTGATTTTTCTGCCCTTTCTGATTGTAAAAGAAATTAATAGGAAAACACTTTTTTTGTGGGCACCTAAAAGAAGCTTGGGTCCCAAACTGCTCCACAATCACAAGGTGGTGCAGCCTTGAGAAACAGCCCACAAAGACTTTTTTGAGTTCAGCCACATGGTCCCTGTGTGATTTTCTTTTTAAAGAGGAAACAAAAACTATTTATTTTCAAAGTGTAATTTTAATTCAAACTGAAAAAACAAGCAAAAAAGCTAACTGAATCAGCAGACACAGATGTACCGAGTGTAAAACAGTAGGTTATTAACAGAACTATCCACATGCATCATTAGAAGAAACCCTTTCATATTACAAGTTTTAGTTAGTTGGAAAAAGATCTGACATTAAGTAAAAATACTTCTTAAATAGGGCTGAGGTGGTACCACATCATAGTAAAAGTATTAGAAAAGTGATCTTTAAGGTGTATCTGTCAATTACAAATTAGATGAAAACTTAATTGACAAATATCCAGTAAAATTCTCAAATGAAAAAAAGTCAATGCAAGCCTGCTACAAAATAAAAGTGAGGAAGTCATATAAATAAAGCAACATATAATGTTCTAGGATAATTAAGTTAGTGAGGAGAAACAAACAAAAGAACAATTCTTGAACTGGAATAAATTCTCAGAGAAGAGAGTGAGTCTGGTTGTATATCTGGGGAGTTCTAACTTGTTTTGTTTTGTTTTTTCCATTAATGACATTTTAAAAGCCCTTGGTATCAAATAGCATCTACATATGTAAACTAGCTGTCAATATATTCCATGACTTGGAAGATTTTCATGATTGTGATTAATATTTGAAACATATCAAACTAAAATAAAATCTGTAATAGTCATACCTGAAAAAAAAGGCTACATTTTTTTTTTTTGCAGTAACATGTATTTCCAGGCTGACTTTTTTCCCTCAAGAAAAGAAATTAACAGATAGATATATAACCAGTTAGCAAAATTTACTTTCAACATTTCATTTATTTCAAAATAGATTTTATTGCACTCAAAACAGTGGAATTAACTGTACATGATGAACTATCATATATATACATGCACACGCACATTTAAAGTTATAGGGAAAGACTATACTTTCAGGGATCATTTCAATAGTTTGTTAAGTTATAGGGAATAAAGTTTATTTTTGCAGATAGTATTAAACAAAATTAAAGTTGCATACATTAGTAATATAACTGTACATTCTTAATTTGGTATAAGTGTGGCACATTTTCCTGCTTTCCTGTGTTCTGCTATATCACCATACCTAAACTGTTTTATAAAACTGATATGCTGAAATTTAACGTTATCGTTTTTGCTTACACTCTGATTCCAAACAAAACTTTTCATAAGCTTCTTCAATCTCTGGGTCCATCTCATCAACAATATCATCCAAATATGGATCACCACCCCTTGATAAATCTGTTCCATTTTCTTCATAATCTAGAAAAAAGTCCTCTTTCAAGTAACGCTTGATATTTCTCTTGGTAATCTGGATCAGCTGCAGTGAAAGGAACAACCATCAGATGTATAAAACGTTGGTTCATTCATGAAGTAGCTAGGATCATTTTTGGGTGTTGCTTCTCTGTATGTTGAAGTTGCATGGACTCCACCCCAGTTCCTTGACCAGAGTTCTACAAGCTTCAAGAGCATCTGTTTTACTTCTCTGATGCAGTTTGCATCTAGGACAACATTTTCAATTCTCTGAATAATTTCTTCCATATCAGTCTTTCCTTTTTCCTTCCAGACATTTCTGAAACTGACCCTGTCAACTTCAGTAATTTTACTGCACAAATTAAGGTGTCATCCACAGGATTAGAAAAGAGGGCATTCAGCAGTTCCCGCAGACCAACCTGAAGGGTGTCTGCTCTTGTAACCCGACCATTTGTTCCCTTGATCTCCAAGTTAAGATAAAGTTCTCCCAGAAAGAGCACAAATGCACGAAATCGTTCGGAGTCACTTCATTTCCTTTTGCAGCTTGATCTTTAACTTCATATTCAGTCCAACATCTCTGAAGTAGCAATTGGTGGAAGTTGCCAGTCTGTGGACTTATTGTCAGATAATGGGACAGGTAATTACACAGGTGAGCTCCCTAATAAGAGAAATTTGGGACAGATGTGGCGTGTTGGTGGGTAAGTTCCATAAGTTCTTGCCAAGCATCCTCTGTTGTAAGCCAGCCATTCAGGGTCTCTGCAAACTGTTCAATTTCAGTTTCAAAACTGCCAGGTTGCTCTGTAAGATGATTAAAAAAATCCTGAACATATTCTGATGGAGTGGGATAATCCTCACAACCGTCTTCATAGGATTCTGTATAATTAGAAGAATAAAATGATGGGTAGAATTCAGGGGCGTTTGCAGTTTAAACATGAACTCAGGAGGCAAAACCACCTGGGGTTTGGCCTTTGCTGACTCTGAGTTCTGCTGTGGGATTTTATCCTGTGGACTAGGTGGAGCTCTCAGGGGCCTCCTTTGTTCTGGAGCCCGATGGAAACCGTCCCAACACCTCCCCTGCCCCCCATTACCTGGGGCTGCGTCTCACTCGGCCTCCTGCAAGAGCCGGGCAGCGGGCGGGCGGCAGCGGGCAGCAGGCCCAGGTTGAGCCCCAGCCCAACCCGCCCTCCCACAGCGCCTCCCTCTCCGCTGCTCTCCACTCTGTCCCCGCAGGATTTTGAAAACAGAACAGAATTTATTCCCTCTCCCTGCTAAACAGGAAAAGTGAAACAGAAGGGGGAGGTTCTGGATTGAAAGTAGTGGCAACGAACTAATGGCAGAGACACCTGAAGGACGGTCCACGTGGAAATCAAAATGAATAAGAACAAGTATATATATCGGAAGAGAAGGCAGAGACCCTGCCTTCCCACTGCTCCCCAAGCCAGAATGAGGGAGTAGCACTTTAGTTTCGAGTCCTCATAAATTCTCCTCAATCATTTTATACCAAATAAGTGAAGCTGTTTAATCAAGTGACAAAGTACAGGTACTCAGGCAGGGAGCAGGTTCACATACAGTCCTGTGTCACTTCATGACGGGGACACAGTCTGAGAAACGCACTGTTAGGCAGTCCTGCCACTGTGTAAACATCACTGAGTGCTTACACAAAGAGGGCTACAGCATCACCAGGGGACACAATCTCCTATGTGTTCCGCTGTTGACAGAAATGTCCTCGTGCAGGGCGTGACTGTACACATTCACAGCGTTTTTTCCTGTCTCGGCTCTCTAAAGAAGGTCCCAGGACTGGCCAGGCCTTTGGGCTTTTCAGATGGGTAATAGATAAGAGGGGAAATGAGGCTCATAGATCGCTTGCTGGGATGAGAGGTTTTGGGGATGGGTTATGTTCCACTCCAGGAATGCAAACACCCCAGCAGACAGTTTGCCAGACCCAAGGAAAGAACTTGGAGGAATCAACAGAGAGGTTTTGGGTATTTTATTAGTCACTCAGTCCTCGGCAGCGGGCCAAGATGCAATTTAGACCCCCAACCAACAAGCAGGGGAAATACACAGGACAGGGTGCATGCCCTCTTTGCGGGTTTCCTCAGAGGCTTTATGACCATATTCCTTTACTTTACAACCAGAGTCACTGTTTAGAACTTCTCCTAAAAATTGGAGACAAGGGAAATGGCCACTATCCATTGCCCTCCTTCCCTCATTCTTTCAGAGACATTCCTATCTCCCTGCAAGCTTTCCTAGGTTCTGATTAGTGTTTATCAACAGATTAGAAGACGAGTAGAGAAGAAAAGCTGATAGGAGTAAGTACCAGATTAAGGACAAGAAAAGGGCCGTGAAATGTAAGAAGACTACTCATTCCCAGGTAGCACTTGAAAAATATGTATATAGGACGTAGGGAAATTTGAAATTTTTTGCCAACCTGATCCGTGTGTATTTTAATTAAACAACATTTGACTGAAACATGGACCTTGACTTTCAAACTTCACATGGGAAAAATAGGAGGTGCACTTGATCAATCATTCCATTTTATATTCTGAAATGCTCTGCAACACAGGAAAGGTAGCTGCATGTTCATCATTGTGTTATTATGTTAATAATAGGTGTGTACTTGTATTGCAGAATCATATCACTGGTTAAATAACTAAAAAGACCTACAGCAATCATTCCATAGGAAAATGAAATGAAATGAGAAAAAAAAAGGGTCAAAAGCCTTTGATTCTGGCCTGGTGAAGTGGTATACATCTGTAATACCAGTGACTCAGGAGGCTGAGGCAGGAGGATCACAAATTCAAACCCAGCCTCAGCAACATAGTGAAATCCTAACCAATGTAGCGAGACCTGTCTCAAAATAAAAAAAGGCTGAGGATGTGTCTCAAGGGTTAAACACCCCTGGGTTCAGGCCTAGATAAAAAAAAAAAAAGTTTGAACAGAGTTAATTCTCCACTCTCATAAACTTCTTATATTATATATATATACACATTATATTCAAAGGAAATAACACAAAAATAACAACATCACGTTCTCATGAAACAGACAGAGGAAAACCTTCAATGCAATTAACTACTTTGCATCTCTCAGGTGGGAATACTTCCCAAACCACATCAGACATGATGAGCAAACCAACCTCCAGAGATTCTACAGCAAAGATCACAGGCAGCACAGCAGTCTCAAGCACAGCTGGACCACGACAGTCAACAGTACCAACACCCAGAACCTCTGCCCAGGACACATCGGCATTGTCTCAGAACCCTCAGACTCAGAGCATGGAGACCACCCAGGAATCTCCTTCCAGGTCCTTCACAGAGGTGGACACATCAACTCTGTCAAATTCCCTGAGTGGAAACACTGTAACAGTGACCATGTCTGCAGATACATCCTCTCCTGTAGAGAAAGCTACCTCCTTCCCCTCCAGTGTTAGCAACACAACCCCAGGGACAGCACAGATGCTCACCATACCCACCACAGATTCCACTGCAGAAAACACGGGAGACACATCAGTACCTGTTACCAGAAGTCTTACAACAGTGGCATCAGGGCTCTTAAGCACAGATAGTCCAGGATCTTCAACAGTACCAACAGCCAGAACCTCTACCCAGGACACATCTGCATTTTCTCAGAAACCCCAGACTCAAAGCATGGAGACAACCTGGGAATCTACAAACAGCCCCTTAACTGAGGTGAACACATCAACTACGTCTACCTCCCTGAGTGTAAACACTGTAACAGTGACCATTTCTGCAGAGACAGCCCCTCCTGCTGAAGCAACCACCTTTTCCCCTTCCACTGTTAGCAACACACCCCAAACAACAGAGATGCTCACCACCACAGACTCCACTGCAGAAAACACGGGGGACACATCAGTATCTGTACCTGCAAGTCTGACAAAAATCACAACAGGACACTCAAGTACAGCTGGACCAAGACCATCAACAGTACCAACAGCCAGAACCTCTACCCAGGACACATCAGCATTGTCTCAGAACCCTCAGTCTCAAAGCATGGAGACCATCTGGGAATCTCCATCTAGTTCCTTCACAGAGGGGACCACATCAACTCTGTCAACCCCCTTGAGTGGAAATACTGTAACAATGACGATTTCTACAGACACATCCTCTCCTGTAGAGAAAGCTACCTCCTCTCCCTCCAGTGTTAGCAACACACCCCCAGGGACAGCACAGATGCTTACCACACCCACCACATATTCCACTGCAGAAAACACGGGGGACACATCAATACCTGTTACTGGAAGTCTTACAACAGTGGCATCAGGGCTGTCAAGCACACCTACACCAGGACCATCAACAGTACCAACACCAAAAACCGCTACCCAGGACACATCAGCATTGTCTCAGAAACCCCAGACTCAAAACATGGAGACAACCTGGGAATATCCATCCAGCTCCTTCACAGAGGTGAACACATCAACTAAGTCAACCTCACTGAGTAGAAACACTGTAACAGTGACCATGTCTGCAGACACATCCTCTTCTGTAGAAAAAACCACCTCCTCCTCCTCCAATGTTAGCAACACACTCCCAGGGACAGCACAGATGCTCACCACACCCACCACAGATTCCACTGCAGAAAACACGGGGGACACATCAATACCTGTTTCTGGAAGTCTTGCAACAGTCACATCAGGGCTGTCAAGCACACCTACACCAGGACCATCAACAGTACCAACACCCAGAATCTCTACCCAGGACACATCTGCATTTCCTCAGAACCCTCAAAGCATGGAGATGACTCAGGGATTGCCTTCTAAATCCTTCACAGAGATGTCCACATCAACACTGTCAACCTCCTTGAGTGGAAGCACTGTAGCAGCGACCATTTCTACAGACACATCCACTCCTGCAGAAATAACCACCTTTTCCCCTTCCACTGTTAGCAACACACTCCCAGTGACAGTACAGATGCTCATCACAGCCTCCACAAACTCCTCTGTAGAAAACACAGAGAATATATCAGTACCTGCTACTGGGAGTCTTGCAATAGTCACTTCAGGGCTCTTAATTACAGCTGGACAAGGACCATCAACAGTACCAACAGCCAGAACCTCTACCCAGGACACATCGGCATTGTCTCAGAACCCTCAAACTCAAAGCATGGAGACCACCCGGGAATCTCCTTCCAGGTCCTTCACAGAGGTGGACACGTCAACTCTGTCAACCTCCCTGAGTGGAAACACTGTAACAGTGACCATTTCTGCAGACACATTCTCTTCTATAGAGAAAGCTACCTCCTTCCCCTCCAGTGTTAGCAACACAACCCCAGGGACAGCACAGATGCTTACCACACCCACCACAGATTCCACTGCAGAAAACATGGGGGACACATCAGTATATGTACCTGGAAGTCTTACAACAGTCACATCAGGGCTCTCCGGAACACCTGCACCAGGACCATCAACAGTACCAACACCCAGGTTGTCTACTCAGGACACATCTGCATTTGCCCAGAACCCTCAGACTCAAAGCATGGAGACCACCCAGGAATCTCAATCTAGCTCCTTCACAGAGGTGGAAATATCAACTCTGTCAAATTCCCTGAGTGAGAACACTGTAGCAGCAACCATTTCTGCAGACACATCCTCTCCTGTAGGAAAAACCACCTCCTCCCCCTCCAGTGTTAGCAACACACTCCCAGGGACAGCACAGATGCTCACCACACCCACCACAGATTCCACTGCAGAAAACACGGGGGACACATCAATACCTGTTACCAGAAGTCTTACAACAGTGGCATCAGGGCTCTTAACCACGGCTGGTCTAGGATCTTCAACAGTACCAACAGCCAGAACCTCTACCCAGGACACATCTGCATTTGTCCAGAACTCCCAGACTCAAATTATGGAGACCACCCGGGAATCTCCATCTAGCTCCTTCACAGAGGTGACCACATCAACTCTGTCAAATTCCCTGAGTGGGAACACTGTAAAAGTGACCATTTCTGCAGAGACATTCCATCCTGCTGATACAACCCACTCCTTTCCTTTCAGTGTTAGCAACACTCCCCCAGTGACAGCACAGATGCTCACCACATCCACCACAGATTCCACTGCAGAAAG
>PVKS010053674.1:0-10328 GCA_004027875.1 Aplodontia rufa
TTCAATATACGCAAATCAATAAATGTAATTCACCACATAAACAGAATTAAAAACAAAAACCATATAATCATCTCAATTGATGCAGAGAAGGCATTTGATAAAATTCAACACCACTTTATGCTCAAAACTTTGGAAAAGATAGGGATCAAGGGAAGATACTTTAACTATGTCAGATCCATTTACGACAGACCCATAGCCAACATTATCTTCAATGGAGAAAAACTGAAAGCATTTCCATTGAATTCAGGTACCAGACAAGGCTGTCGTCCACTCTCCCCACTCTTGTTCAATATAGTCCTTGAAACCCTTGCCAGAGCTATCAGGCAAGACAAGGAAATCAAAGGTATTCGAATAGGAAAAGAGGAAGTTAAGTTATCTCTATTTGCTGATGACATGATTCTATATCCAGAAGACCCACTAACGTTGGCCAGAAAACTCCTAGAGCTTATAGGTCTTCTCAGCAAAGTAGCTGGCTACAAGATCAACTCCAGCAAATCACTAGCATTTCTTTACTCCAGCAACAAATCCGCAGAAGAAAAAAATCAGAAAATCTCTCCCATTCACCATCGCCTCCAAAAAAAATGAAATACTTGGGCATTAACCTTGCAAATGATGTTCAGGACCTCTATAAATAAAACTATCAAACACTAAAAAAAGAAATTACAGAAGACCTGAGTAGATGGAAAAACATTCCATGCTCATGGTTAGGTAGAATCAATATAATAAAGATGGCCATTGTACCCAAAGCCCTATACAGATTCAATGCAATCCCCATCAAGATACCTGTGGCATTCTTCACAGATATAGAAAAAGCAATTCTCAAGTTCATATGGAATAACAGGAGACCCAGACTAGCCAAAACACTACTCTATAGAAAGGAAGAAATAGGGGGTATCTCAATCCCTGACCTGAAATTATACTACAGAGCTATAGTAGCAAAAACAACATGGTATTGGTATCAAAACAGAACCGAAGACCAATGGAACAGAATAGAAGATCCTGAGAGAAACCCCCATGTCCTGAACTATTTGATATTTGATAAAGGGGGCAAAAGTATAGTGTGGAAAAAAGATAGCCTGTTCAACAAATGGTGTTGGACAAACTGGACAGCCATATGTAGACAACTGAAGCTGGATCCTTATCTTTCACCTTGCACAAAAATTAAATCAAAATGGATCAAAGACCTGGATATTAAGCCAACAACTTTAAACTTACTAGAAAAAGAAGTAGGGTCCTCACTACAGCATATAGGAGTCGGCAGCTTCTTCCTTAACAAAACTCCCATTGCTCATGCTGTAAAGTCAAGAATAAATGAATAGGATGCAATTAAACTAAAAAGTTTCTGCATAGCTAAAGATCTAGTCAAGAGTATCAAGAGAGAACCTACAGAATGGGAGAAAACCTTTGCCTGCTACACCTCAGACAGAGGGCTAATATCCAGAATATACACAGAACTAAAGAAACTAAACTCCAAACCCACAAATAATCCCATCAAAAAATGGGCTAAAGATCTCAAAAGGACCTTCTCTCCAGTGGAAGTCCAGAAAGCACATAAATATATGAGAAAAAGCTCTACATCATTAGCTATAAGGGAAATGCAAATCAAAACTTCAATGAGATACTACCTCTCTCCTGTTAGAGTGGCAAAAATGAAAAATTCTAACAATAACAGATGCTGGAGGGGCTGTGGGAAAAGAGGAACACTGTTACACGGCTGGTGCGACTGCAAACTGGTTCAGCCACTATGGAAAGCTATATGGAGAATCCTCAAAAAATTAAGGATGGAACCACCTTATGACCCAGCTATCCCACTCCTGGGTATTCTCCCAAAAGAGTTAGAATCAGCATATTATAGAGATGTGGCTTCCTCAATGTTTATAGCAGCTCAATTTACCATAGCTAGATTATGGAACCAACCCAGATGCCCCTCACTCGATGAGTGGATGCAAAAGCTTTGGTACATATACACAATGCAATACTACTCGGCCATTAGAGAAGACGATATTATGGCTTTTGAAATGAAATGGATGGAGATGGAAAGAATTATGCTCAGTGAAGCATCCCAATCTCAGAGACTAAAGGGCCAAATGGTTTCTCTCATCTGTGGAAGCTAGAATACATGGGGAAGCAGTAGGTTAGAGGGCTAAGCTAACAATAACTTCAAATTGTATGATTCTCAACGCAATAGGGGAATGGCTCCCTAGGTTACTTGGAGGCATAGGGAGGAGAATGGGGAGGGGGAGGGTGTATGAAGAACTCATAGGAGACTGGAGAGTGGGAATATGGGGGAACCATCTCAGAAGCTGATGTCATTCCTCCACAAGATGCCCATTTAATCCTAGAGTTCTTCTGAGGGAAACTGCAACAGGTGAAACCCAAGGTGGTCATCCGTGTTTTGGCATTACCCCTGGATAACAAAGTATATATACATTGGTTACTGATGGTTTGATAATGTTTCCCCCTCAATTGTATCTCTATATACTTCTAATAAAAAAAAAGAATAACAGAAATAAGCAAGCAATGCATGCAAATTAACATGTGATAAAAGAAAATTTCAAGTCAGTCAGGAAACTAACATTATTCAATAAATGGAATTGGAGGATGCAACCACAATTTTGGGAAAATAATAAAAACATAAAATGTTGAGAAGAAATAGGCACATGTAATCTTAGGATGAATTCAGCTCTTTCCACATTATACAGAAAACAACTCAAAACAGGAAAGATGTACATATGCTGCCTTTCAATCATTAAAATATTCTGCATATGAGGAAATACCATGAAGACACTTAAAATAAATGGCCAAGAATATTAACAATACATATTTTCAAAATGCTTTCCTATATAAAGAGCCCCTGCAAAGCACTAAATAAGCTAGTCAACTTCATCGCAAAATTAAGTAAATAACATAAACAAAAATTGTATAAGAACAATTATACATACCCAACAAAATATGAAAAATCATCACTCATATCGGTAATCTAAGAAATTAAACTTTTTAAATGCTACCATTTTTCATTTAGAAAAAGGGGATGTTTTTGAAAAATAATACTTAGTATTGTCAAAGTTGAGGAGAAATGAGCATTCTAAATCACTGTTTTGAGAAACATATAGCCTTTTTCGAGAGGGGTTTGAGACTATATATCAAAATCCTTAAAGTCTTATTTTTCTTGACCTGTAAATTTCTCTTCTGGAAACTTATTAAAGAGATTTTCAAATATTTGAACAAATATATACAAGGTCATTTGAGATGTTGCTGACGACAACAGCAAAACTTTAAGCAAAAATTTATACCTGCGCCAGGTTCTATCCAGGGGACAGTTCTGAGAAAGTCAGATGAAAACCCTCATTGTGAAGTTCACATTCTAGTAGAAAAAGCTGATAATGATTAAAATATATAATTAAATTGCATATTATCTTAGTCATAATTGCTATTAGAGATAGAAAAATGAAACAGGAATATGAAGTTTGTGAAAAGTATGGGAAATTAAAAGCAGTTTAGGAAGGCTTCGCCGTGAAAGGAACTTCCAAATAAAGACCTATGGAAATGAAGAGGAGAGGGAAAGACAAGTAGAGAGACCTGGAACATGAAGGTATCCAATGTGTTCACAGATTGCCAGGAAGACAGAGGAAGCTGGAGCAGAGTGGAAGACGTACTGAGGTTAGAGAGATGATGGGAAATGATGCAGATCGAGGAGAACCTTGTGAACTGTAGCAAAGACATTGGTTTTTACTCTGAATGAGTTGCAAAATCATACACAGGAAACAGTAACCAGGATTCACGAAATACCACGTACAAAAATATTTTTGCATTTATAGGCATGCATTTTATTTATTTATTTATTTATATGAGAGAGTGGAGGAGAAAGAATGACTAAAAACAAAAACTGAATGACGTCTCTAAATATTAAAAAGCAATGCATATACCTTGTCCTTATGAATTGTCTAAACATCCTATACTCTGTGTTACTTTTAAATTTTAAACAGAAGCCAATTTTTCAAAAATCTCTTTCTACCATTTTGTAAAGTGGACAGATAAAAGGGGAGAGATGGGCTGGAGCAGTGACTCAGCAAACCCCAGCACCCACATATACAATGAAGTGTCAGAGCAAGAAAAACTAAATAAAATTGATTCTCTGTTTCTCTCTCTCTCTCTCTCTCTCACTGTCCCTCTCTAGAAAGCAAAAACAAAAAACAAGATCTTGGGGGCTGGAGTGGTGGCTCAGCAGTTCTAGCACTTGCCTGGCATGCACGAGTACACAAGTTCAAACCCCAGCACCCATGTATCCAAAAAAGTCTCAGAGCAACGAAAGCCCTGTGAAAAACTCAATAAATATTGATTCTCTCTCTCTCCCTCTCCCCCTCTCTCTCTCATACACAGTTCTCTCTCCAAAAAAAGGAGGTGGGGGGAGAAATATGACCTTTTAGATGAGGTTTCCTCTTAGTTCTTTGGGAAGATACCTGGCAATGCCTGAGGCAGATGTACTGTGACATCCCCTCACCCTCACCACCCCTGGTGACCCACCTCAATGGTCTGGATGGTCTTGTCCAATAGTTTTCCAGTGTGACTCCATTTACACACCCTGCAGACTTCCCGGCAAGCTGTAACATGGAAACACCCAGACCCTACAAGTCATGAAGAAAGGCTGCCAAGACATCAAGATGGATGTTTTCTGCCCAAGACTAAATACTTATGGTTTTCTGTCTTTACCATCCCAACAGCCTCTTTCAGTCTTCTATTGTCTATGGAGCAACTAGGCAGAATAAGGACATTTTCTAACTCTATTTATTCTGCTGTCTATATCTCTACAGCATAGGGGCGAGGAGATGAAAGAATTAGACCTTAAGAAAAGATGTAACTTTAACAAAGGGTTTTAAAGGGGAAAAATTTAAAGTTTAACTAGATTCACTCAGCATAATCAGAAAAGTCTAGATTCTCAAGATGTGGATCCCAGATCTGCAGCATCAGAGCCACCTGAGAACTTGCTGGAAGTGCAAATGCCCAGAGACCTGTGCCAGACCCACTGAATAAGAAATGCTGAGTGGGGACCAAGTCCGCCTGGTAATTCTGCCCCATGCTAAAGAACTCCTTCTACCACAGTTGCATCCTCTGACTCTTCTTCCCTTTCCTTAAGGGAAAGTTGGTTTGATTAGAAGGTCATGACCACTGTCCAGTGCAACTTGTAAAGACCACATACACCTCTCCTTTTCAATTCTATTCCCCCAGCAGCATACCTTTCATTGTGAAATTGCTTTGGGAGTAAATTAATCTCTTTCCTAAGAAAAGTTCTGAGCACTTTCTTCTAACAAGGAGAATAGCTGAAACATGTTGTATCACTTGCATAATCCTGTAATTTTATCTCTGATTGCTCAGTAATACCCTTTTCCCAGTAGGATGGAATCATCATTTTGCTATTAAACTTTGTACACACTGAGGGCCCTTAAGTTCCAATTTGAAGGACCCAGATGAAAAGAATTCTGAAGATTCCCATTTACCATTTAATTTGTACTTGGTCTCTGACATAGATAGTAGAAAAGGTCAAAAGCAAATCACCTATTCATCAATCTTTCTGCCTCAGTTCAACTAAGAAATATCCTCTAATATTAAATGCGTAAAACAGGGATTTGGTAAAAATGCCTTGGAAAAATTCTGTAGAGTTCAAACTTCAGAGAATCTCTCAACAGGAACAAAAATAAGGTAACCATGGACCTGGATGGTAGATTGCTTTTCATTATTTTTTACAAAAACGTCTTGTTTTAGAATAATTCTAAATTCATAGGAAGTTCCAAAGCTACTATAGAAAGCCCCATATGGGTTCACTCGGCTTCCTGTAATGTTAACATCTCACCTGACCATGGTGCATTCATCAAATCTGTCAAATTAACATGGGCACCTACAAGTCACAAAGAAAAACTGTCATGCAATAAACAGTAGTGCAGGTGCCAGAAGAGAGGAATGTACTCAGCATAAAGAAATGATAAGGGTTTAAGGTGATGGATTGGCTAATTACCCTGAGCTAATTAATAACAAATGTATATATGAATCAAAACAACACACTGTTCGTGACAATAAAATAAATTTTGACCCTTACAACCCAGACTTTATTCAGATTTCGCTCATTTTTCCACTAATGTTCTTTTTCTGTTCCAGGATCCATTCCAGGATTCCACATTATATTTAACATTTTGTTTTTTAGTTCTCTTTTGCTCCTTCCTGCCAACTTCTAGATTAAAACATCACATAGAAGAGACACTTATAAATAACTGTTAATTAACTAAACCAGCATCCCATGATCCGTAGCTGGTAGCAGTTCTGCTCCAAACATAGAGAAATTCTCTGTGTAGAAGGCAGTCTAGGTCAGCAATGTGGCCAGACTACCCCAAAGGTTAGGATGATTTTCCCCATATTTCCGCACCCTCCTCAGCAGGTTCAAATTGAAGGAAGAAATAAAAATATTTTTACCTCAAATGAAATCAACTGATTCCTAATCCTAAAGATAAATATAAGATGATTTGCTCTGAGAGGGAGGAACTCTGTAACAACACTCTCAAAATGGCAGGAATAACAAATGCTTATGAAAGTGCAGTTATTTATTTTTATAGACCACATTTCCCTTATCCATTTGTCCACTGATGAGTATTTATGTTGATTCCGTATCCTCTGGCTATTGTTAATGCTGCTGCAATAAATACAGTAGTGCAGGTGTCAGATGAGAGGAATGTACTCATCACAAAGAAATGCTAAGGATTTAAGGTGATGGATATGCTAATTACCCTGAGCTAATTGCTACCAAATGTATAATTGAATTAAAATAACACACTGTATGTGAAAAAAATAATAAATTTTAAATTTTTTTAATAAAAAATCTAGTTTATTAAAAAGCAATTAGAGAGAGGTATGAACAAACATGGAGGAAAAACAGAAATGACCCATGATTCTTGTGGACAAGATTCCCTTGACAACAACTATAGTGTAAATCACCTACTCATTCAGACTTCCACCCTCTTTCCTCACCCAATTTGTCCCTGTAGCAATATGAGAAAAAGAGAGACACACACAGAGAAAAACAAACAAAAACCTTTAGAAAATGTGTAGTTTGTGAATAGCCCATTTCCAGCATGGTTCTCAGGCTTGCTATATCCATAAGTTTTCTGAAAAGAACAGAAAATGGTTCAAAAGCAATTACATCTCAAACTCTTGTGAACTCACATTCCCATTTCTGATTATATTCTTCCTTTAAATCTCTGACACATACTTCCTAAGAATCAACTGTGTCATGGACCTGGAATCCCAGAAATCCTTAGAAGTGGGAGAAACAAATAACCGATTCTGATTGTTGGAGGCATTTCAACATACTGATTGCTTGGATGAGAAATGGGTCAGAACCAGGAGTAAACCTAGAGGATACCTTTAAACCACTTTATCAACATGATATTCTCTATTGTGTTCATTCTCCCCCCACTTCTCTCTCATCTCTCTATCTCCATCCCCATCTCTCCCAGGGATTGAACCCAGGGACTCTTAACCACTGAACCATATCCTCAGCCCTTTTTAACTTTTTATTTGGAGACAGGGTCTCGCTAAATTGCTTAAGCCTTTGCTAAATTGCTGAGGCTGGCTTTGAACTTGTGATCCCCCTGCCTCATCTTCCTAAATTGCTGGGATTACAGGCATGTGCAACCACCTCCACTTAAAATTTTTAAACTCATAAACTGACATAAGAGCTATTAAGACTTGAATGAAAACACAGCAGAGAAAAATCATGGGAAATATGCATCAGATCAATAGCAGCCAATAGCAAGTTGCATGGAGAAAGTCCTCAAAGATTTTTTACTTCTGCTCTCCTGTGAGGCAAAGGGCATGAACTCTGGCACTCCTCAGCAGCCCTGTCTTTCCCCAAAGCTAATCTGTACAGATGTTAAGACCTGCAAGACGGGTTCCATGTGATCCCTGCAGTAGAACCAACCAACCCTCTGAAAAGCCTTCTGCCTCCCACAGCCCAAGTAAACAATGGACTTGTATCTCTCTGGTTCCAAAGTAATAACGAATGCTGGAATCTGAACATGCTTATCCAGTCCTTGGGCATGTTATTAAATTTATTTGGCAACATCAGCCTACTTGGATTATTTATTCCAAAAACAAAGCTATCCCATTCAGGTGACCACTGTCACTATTGTTCTCATTAATCAGCAATGGTATTGAATACAAATGGAATGGGGATTATCAGACCATTCAAGATATATATCTCTAAATTTTCTTAATAAAATCTATTTTAATTTTCTAGAAAGCTTTAGGATGGCTTTGGGTAAATGCAAGTATTAGTCTGAGGTCAGAAGGACTTGCATTACCTTCCTCCCTGCCGCAATTGTTCACTTGAGATACAGCAAAAGGAAGACAGGGAAGGCCAGCTAGGTCACAGGCCAGATAAAATTTCAGAATCACTGGGTAGACTCTTTAAAAAGTCCCTGTCTCCTGATAGCACAATCTGAGTAAGGGGAAGGGAACTGGAGAGAGAGGCTTAGAGGCAGAGTAGCAAATGTCTTAGGAAAGCTATTTTTAAGCCTTAAGGTGACACTGAGGGCAGAAGTTTCCTGCTTTGTCTTACAACCAAGCCATGTGAATAAATGTTAACTCTATTTGCTAGGAGCATCTAAACGGGCAAGGAATATTTATTTATATCCAGGTAAGTATACAATCAGGTCACAAACATCTTAAAGCGACTTGCCCACCTCTTGCTTTCTTGTGCTTGGAAAGATTTTTTATAGATTCTACATTTCTTACTAAGGAGTCCTAAATGTTTCCTTAATTAAATTGCCATCAAATATGATAAATTCACGTTGAAATGATTCTTAAAATTTAACAATCTTTCGCTTTTTTTCTGTGATGCACCAAATAAAACTATCTCATGCAACTCTGCAGGGAACAGTCAAACCCATAACACCAAACAGTAACCTTTCCTACACATAAGCAGGAGGAGAAAACTAAGGGAAAGGTAGAAGGCTGAAACTACCTACAGAAAAATGTGATCTACATGCAGGAGATTGGCCAGTAGAATCAGATGCTGAGAAAGAGAGAGATGCGCATATACATCTCTTCCTAGGAGCATCCACACACCTGCACAAACACACACACACACACACACACACACACACACACACACACACATGCATTAGTACTCAGTCCTCAACATAAAACTCTCGAGGGAAAAATAGCCCATATGTGAGAAAAGGTTTTTCAAAGAATGTAAAGCCACCATCCATTGGGATAACACCATCTCTTCTCCACCTGACTGCCCTGGAATTTAATCTTCATTCTGGGAAAAGATGGAGATATAGAAATATCTTTCCTTAATCCAATAACAGAGGTTTAACCTATTTAAAAAGTGAGAAACTAATTCACAGAGCATTACCTTTGAATACTAAGGTCCCAGAAACCTCCTCAGTCAGGTAAGACAGAGAGGAAGAGTTAGTCCCTGTCTTGGGGCCCCAAGATACACCTTCTCATAGAAATAATGCTACACATATAGGTAAGTACAGCTGCAAAGGTTCTGTTAATTCTTTGCCTGGGGTACATTATGGGCTAATGAGGACTAGTAAACCAAATCATATTTAATGCTATTGCCATGGGGGTGGGTAGGAAGGTTGCATAATTCAGGTAACAGATTTATAAATGAATCACTGGAACACAACCATTTGAACTTTGGTGACTAATGAGAAGGTCTGCGGGGTAGATTTTTGTTCCTTGTCTCAGCAAAAGATGCTGCTGGTGATGAGGACCATGATCCCAGAGGGAAAAAAGTCAGTGCTAGGCTGACACATCCCTATAATGTCTAATTTCACTCCTGTGTCCCTCTGAGCAAAGCTTCCTTCTCCTTGCTCCCCACTAAGACTTCCCCAGAGATTAACGTGAGCTATCTTGCTTAGTTTGTTTGTCCTGTCTTCTGAATTTGATCATCCCATTGCCCTTTAATTTCTCTATACAAAAGTCATTCCCCAGTGCCCTCATTGTTCTCAGTTCTCTGCCCAGCAGAGCTGACTTGGAATGAGAACTATATGAAAACCGTCAGGTTGGCCACACTCTGGCACTTCACTGGTGAACATAAGCCAAATAGTATGGAAGGAAGGGATGACAAAATAATTCATGAGGCCAGATGCCGTGCGTACAACGGGCTCAAAGCTCAAAAGGAAGTTCAGATGTCAAATTATGCTCTACACTTTTAGTAAGATTTGGAGCTTCTTGGCTTGCATGTAGGTGATATATTCTGACAACCTTCCTAAAAACGTTCAATTTTGTTCTGACCTGTTTTGTAGGTAACTACACCCTTGGAC
>PVKS010053675.1:0-10328 GCA_004027875.1 Aplodontia rufa
CAATAAGTTCAATCAAGTCCCTAGCCTGACCCTAAATATCTGTTGTGGTCATTACCAGTTAAGCAGATACTTCAGTGTCACAAATGAGACACCGAGGTTCTCCACCCTTTCCTTCAACAGATGAGCTGTAACTAACTGTGTAAGTAAGAGAAGGGAGAGAGGAAAACTTCCCGTAACTGAACTAATTCTCTGCTTTTCAATAGAATGGTGGCAGTTTTTGAGAACACAACAACTGTTCTTAAACAACAAACAAAATAAATGGGCAAAAAGATGAAAGAAGGTGTGCTCTCCTGAATTTATTTCCAATCAGGTTAATGTGAAAGTAATATTTGCATTTTGAAAAGATTTATACGGGAAGCATTAATTATATGTATATGTATGTACCCCTCCGATATTCTAAATATTCATAAGGAAAAATAAGTGAGAAATATGCCCTGGGTTTTCATCAATTCAGTTTATTCATCTCTATTTTTATCGCTCCTTTAACTTAATAAATCGAAGGTCAAAAATCAACTCCAGACTATTAATAGACCTACCAGCAATCACATTTGCAGCATCATGGAAAGAGACATCACATTCTCTCCATCTAGCATTGATGATAGCTTCCAGCATTTTGTACCCTTTTTAAATACAAAAAAGGCAATGGTTCCCTTCAGGGCAAGCTTTGCAGCATATTTTACAATACGGTTGCACTTACTGAGTAATATGTACTTGGGAACCTAGTTTTAAAATCATTAGAAATGACATATTGTGTGGAAAAAAATCAAATATTAAGGAAATGAGCAAGGGATACCTACATTCTGAACTCTTTAGTAGATTTTCCCCTACTTATTCTTACAGACATCCAGCATCAAATTTCTGAAACCATCCCTTTTCTGATTTAAGAATTATAGTTGAATTTTCCTTCTTTTTTTTTTGTAATCATTTTTCTACTTAAGTAAAGACTTCCCTCTGAGGCTCCCAGTGATGTAAGCCAAGCATTGGAGGCAAAGCTGCTACTAAAGTAACCTGACTATTGGGCGATTCAAGATAAACTCAGCAGAATTAAAATCTTGGTGTTATCTCTTACAACCACTCAAGGCAAAATAGTTGGGAATGAATATTAGAAGAACATATCAATCTCTTCCTCTTTTTAACTATTGCAGCAAAATGTACATACCCTAAAATCTATCATTTAACTATACAGTGGCATTAATTATATTCACATTGTTGTAAACCACTATTACCATCTATCCCAAGAAGCTTTTCATCTTTCCAAACTGAAATTCTGTACCCATTAAACAAACAATAACTAACTCCTCACTCCCCCCTCTCAGCCTCTGGCAATCACCATCTACTTTCTGTCTCCATGAATTTGACTCTTCTACTTACTTCATATAATCAGAATCATACAGTACTTATCCTTCTGTGACTGGCTTGTTCCACTTAGCATAATGTACTTAAGGTTCATCCATGTTGCAGCTTGTATCAGAATCCCTTTCTTTTTTAAGGCTAAATAATAGTCCATTGTATGTATATACCACATCACGTTTATCCATCCAACTGCTGATGAAGAACTAAGGTACATCAACTTTTTGGCTATTCTGAATATAATGCTGCTGTGAACACATGTGTACAACTATCACTTAGGGATCTTGATTTCCCTTCTTGTGAGTATATACCCAGAAGTGAAACTGTTAAATCAGATGGAAATTCTGCATTTAATTTTTTGAGTAATTACCATAACATTTTCCATAGTGTCTGCATCTCCTTACATTATCACCGACAACGTACAAGGATTCCAATTTCTACACATCCTCACCACCACTAAATTTCTGCTTTTTCTTGATAATTGCTATCATAATGGGTTTAAAGTGGCATCTCACTGATGTTTAAATTTGCATTTCGTTAATGATGAGTGAGTGATATTGATCATCATTTCACATGCCTCTTGGCCATTTGTATGTCTTCTTTGGAAAAAAAAAGTCTATTTAATCCTTTGTCCATGTTCTAATCAGGATACTTTTTTTTTTGTTATTTAGCCATACTAATTTTTGCATATTCTGGATATCAGCCTTCTGTATGACATATGATATGCTGATGTCATATATCATACGACACTGATGTCATTTCATGGGTTCCCTTTTCATTCTACTGATATTATATTAGGTTGTATGAAAGTCTTTAATTTTGAAGAAGTCCAACTTACCTTTTTTTTCTTTTGCTTTCTACCAATCTGATATTTAGCCCCTGGCAATTGCAATTCTACTTTCTGTCTTCATGAATTTGATTATTCATAGGTTAAGAAAAATGAATTATTTTTCCTTTGAAGTTAAGAGAAAATTAATGATCACAAAATAACAATAGATAATATTACCTATATTTGCATTGAAATTAAGAAAATGTAGCAGCCTTACTATTTTCATATAGGACAGACATTCTTGGCTTATTTTGCTTGTGGTACATGAAAAAGGAATAGTTGACTTAGTGTCACACATAGTGACATAGTTCAGGGTGCTATATCAAATCACCATAGGCTGGGTGGCTTCAACAACAAACATTTATTTCTCAGAGTTTTGGAAGCTGGCAAGTTCAAGATCAAGGTGCCAACAGAGAGATGTCTGGTGAGAATCTACTTCCTGATTTTGCAGATGGCCACCTTCTCCTGTATCCTCACAATACAGAAAGAGAGCAGAGAGACTATCTGAGGTGCTTTTCATAAGGGCACTCATGCCATTTACAAAGGCTCCACCCTCATGACCTACTTACCTACCAAAGGCCCCATTTTCTGATATTGTCACACTGGGATCAGGGTTTCAACATGCGCCTTTTGAGGGGATACAACCATTTAGCCCATTGTACACATGCAACTCATATTTTAATGTAAATGGCTCAAGAATCTTTCCCCCTGCTAGTTTATTCACACTGGCTTTGATTTTGCTACTTGATACATGGGAAGCATAGGACTAACATGAGAATTATGAATTTATTTCTAATAGAAGGAAACAAAAAATCTTATTTCAAAAGAAAACTAGAAAGAAAGAAACAAATTGTTCACCAACCTACATTCACTTTGAAAATTTCTCATTCTGGAGAAAGGAAATCCATTCATTTATTTCATTTTCCTCATATACCTAATATAACAAAATTTGTCATTTACTATGCATTCATTAAAATTTTGTGGCCACTATATGAGTTATAGTGTATGACATAAACACAAATGAGAGTGCCTGTAAGTGCATTTATCTATTATTGGAACATTACAGATAAAAACCTCAATGCAGAAACAGTGCCTGTAAGATGCTAAGTGGATACCGACCTAACAGGAAGAAAAAAATTATTCTGCACCCTCTCCTTAGAGGAAAATGCCATGCTATTCATAAGATATGTTTTCCAAATGGCTTTTTCATTCATCAAGGGAAAACCAAACAACTTTGAAGCTCATGATATATAGAAATTGCATAGTGTGTGCAATTTCTATTCTCCCCAGTCATTTTTTATCATACTGCATTTTAATCTTTGCTCCTTCAGTGGGGTAGGAGGAGACAATGACATCTTATTCTATCACTTGACATCAATGGATAGATTTTCTAGTTCTGGAGAGAATTCTCTTGTATTGCTTAATGTGATTGTCAAGAACAATTTATATTAGTGATTATATAGCTACTTGTAAAAATAATCACAGTGCACCAAAATTCAAAAGATCTAAACTCTCAGAAGCAGTGTCTTATTTGGATCTAAACAGCTGGGTGAGTTTTTCATTTAGTAGCAAAGGAATAACATCTTGGTCCAAACCCAAAGCACAAGATTAACTCTATGGTCTCTGATGCTGTGAAGTCTTTGTTGCAAAACTGAATGAAGTGGGAAAGACAGTCGAAATCATGGAAATGACCTAGTTTGGCTCTGGCTTTTGTGTAGTCACTTCTTCTATGCTTGTCAAGATTTGCAGCTGCCCCTGAGGTTCACTAAGCTAGACAGGGAATATTGACAACACATCCAGTTGCAAGCTGATCCCCTAATCCTGGTGGGCAAAGAGCAGCTAGCCATGTCTATTCCTTCTGAAACCAAGACAGGCAGGCATTCCAGCTCAGCTGCACTTTATTTTTTTTACTCTTCATGAAGATGACAGTTCTTCACATAGGAGCCCTGTTTTTTGTTTTTTTTTTTGAGATTCCAGAGAACATTGCATGGATGCACTAAATTTGAATCAGATATAATTCTTTCCCAACAAAGATCACTCTTGTTAGGCAAAAGAAAACTTAATATTGGGAACATTTGGAAATGTGTCCTATTTAAATTTTAAGTGGATTTGACATAGCTGATCATTTAAACAGTTTAGTGATTATTAGTAGAAGCAATGTGCCCTGGCTTTGCCACTTTCTAGATATATGACATAAGTAAGTTTCTTTAACTTCTCTAAGGTTCTGTTCTCCCCCCCTGTGAAAAATAAAGATAATAATGACTTTGTTCTAGGAGTGTCACAAATGTTAAAGGAAATCCAATTGAAACTCATACCCAGGGCAAAACGAGTTCTCAAGGAATAGTAGTCATTATTCTCATTAACTGAAACACATTTAACAACTAATAGTAGCATTCTTTCACAAAAATTGGTAGTCTATTCAGTTTCCAAATTCTCTTCCAAAGACACATAAATAAAATAAGTCAGAGTAGACGATGCACATCTGAAGGCAAGCATTAACAAAGTTTATTTGGACCTGAGGTTCATACGATTTTCAGTGAATTCTGATTAAGAGCAAGAATAAAAATTATGAATGCAACGTTAAAGTAAATATGGGGCCTTAAAAGGAGCTTGTAAAAGTGAAAAGTTCTGAAGCATAAGGGTCATTAACTTGGCAATAAATTTTTCCCTGCAGAACTTTGTTTCCCCTGCAACCCAAATATTTTGAGCTATAGCTGTCCTGTCCAGTGTGATTGCTTTTTAGCCTGCCACAAAGCATGTCACTCTTCTGGGAAGACTGTCTAGTAGATGGATAATAATCGATTTCAAAGCAGTTGTTCATGAAGAACTAAGATGGCACAACCCCATGCAGAGAGAAATGAGTGTTTTAGTAATGAAACAGCCTTCACAATCAGTTAGAACAATTGTTTCTAAAACCTGGTCTGTGGACTTGGGCTAACCAGTGGGCCAACACTTTACAAGTGAGAGCACTCCTCTGAGATACATTTCTGCCTGTGATAATGAGTCCATTTAGGCTCAGAATCTTCTGACTGTATGCAAAGCAGAGCATGACTGAGCAAGTTACCTTCTCTGGTCCTGACTAGCCAGTCAACACACTCTTTCTTTCTGGCCCTGCAGGAAGTCTCAGACATATGAGCTATTATTCTTTGTCCTCTCAGTTTGACCAGAATATTCTAGATTTAAAAAATCAGTATATAACTATTCATTCCAATTTCCATTATGAATGTAATAACAATGGAAACACCACAACAAATAAAATACCCAGGCCTTGCTATCTGGGTTTGTTTAACTACAGAACAACAAAACCACAGAAATTACATAGGCGTTTCAAGAAAACAACTGAGATTTATGTCACTTGTTAAAGGAAAATTTTATGTTGTCATTCTTAAGCATTCGTATTTTTTAAATATATGTATAAAAATTTACAGGTCATTAAAAGTTGCCAATTTTTCTCTTTGGGAGAGGATTATATTTTTTCTGCATTTATATATTCTAATTTGATTGTTAAACTATCCCTTTTTTAGAAATACAACTAGAAACCACAATGGGCACCATTGTGCACCCCTCAGAATGGCCAAAATAAAAAAGATAGACAATGACAAGTGTTAAAGAGAGGTTACAAAGCAACTGGGGTTCTCACACACTGCTGCTGAGATATAAATGGCACAATGCTTTGAGCACAGGAAGTCCAGACCAAAGCCCATCATACCAAAAATAAATAAATACATAACTTTTGGTGCATCAGTTTTCAGTTATATTCCTAGATATGTACCCAACACAAATATTCAGATACTCAGCAAATGGCGAACGGCATGTATGAATGCTCATATCAGTACTGTTTGTGACAACTCATAACTAGAAACAACTCACCTGTAATTCAACAATTTAATGGCTAAATATTTTGTGATATATTCGCTCAATGAATTCTATGGCATTGAAAATAAACTACAACTGTATACCACTATATGAATGAAACTGACAAGCCTAATGTTGAATGAATGAAATTTGTTTATTCAAAATAACACATGCTCTATGGTTCCATTAAAATGAAATTTTAAAAAGGCAAAACTAACCCATAGCACTGACAGTCATGATAGAAATTACACCTGGATGGTAGTGAGAGTATGAGGGGCCGCAGGTAGGTTAGTAAAATTTTGTTTCACGCTGTGAGCTATAACTGTAATATGTGAATGCTTACTTTGTGAAAATTATTCAACTTGTTCATTTATAAATTGCGTATTTTTCTCTCTGCACATTATACTTTAATAAAAAGTTCATTTAAAAATGTCCTTTCTCCTGTGACATCATGAAGATTATAACTATGGTAGCTCCCCTACTCAACAAACAATGTAGAAGACTGAAATTCCCAGGTGTGGAAACTGCATGTTTACAGGCTACTGAGAAATACACAAGTGAGGAACCAAGTCACTAGTGCCCATTTTTAAGGGACGCATACACAGACATGGAAGCAAAATGAGGACTCCAAGTGACACAATATTTTTAGAAAGAACTGTAACCTTCTAACACATAATAGGTAAACACATTTTCTCCAAATGTTCTTTCTCATTTCCTGCCATCTTCTACTTTAAGTACATCTTGTTCTGAGATGATGTACCCTCTTTCAAGGGTTTAATCAATAGATTTAAGAACACTTATTCTAAAAGAATTTTCCATGAACCTATTCCTTGCTCACCTCCAGTTTTCATTTCCTGTCTCTTGACCTGTTTTTAACTTATTACAAATTTAATTTGAAATGTCTAACCTGCTGCAATGTATAGTCCATATAAGGGTATTTTTAATCAGAAATATTTTGAAAATTTAATTAAATATGAGACAGTTTATCTCTGCCCACCATTGTAGTTCCAAAACAACTTTCTTTTTCAATAACAATGAGATCAGAATGATCAAGGCAGATTTTAGACTTCATTCTCACAAATGAGAATCTGGTAGTTCATCTTCTAAAACCTGGCAAAACAACAGGGTTGAAATTTTGCTCTTAAAGAACAATACAATCATTAATGCAAATCTGGAGACAGAGAATTGGGGGAAAATCTCTATCATGTCTTTTTATTTTAAAATAACACAGGCCCAGGGCATAAAAAAATAAAATATTAAGTCCTATAGGACAAACGGAATAAGGAACAAAAGGAAAAGGAAAACTGATTTTTCCCTCCTTCCTGTTTCGTACCTAAATCATACAACTGCATACTCTGTTTTGTGTTTTGTGCTTGACAATTTGGGCATATTATAGTCCAGGTTTTATAACTCTTAGAGGCTAACTTTGTAAGTATATTGTATGTCCAAATACCTCTATCATGCATTATTAATTTTAGACAGAGACTATTAATTTCAGACTCTAAGAGAAATCAACATATACATGCTCCCTGTTATTTTTAAAAGGAAAAAGAACAGATAAAATTCATTACATGTCTAAGGCATGGGAATATTAACTTAACTTTTCTTCCTAATCCACCTTAAAATTGTATTTGTCATATTATATTTTGAATTCTTCAACTGATTTATATTTATAACATAATGTAAAGCTCTATTGTGTAATGTATTCTTTTTTTTTTCTTTATGTGGATTGAACTCAGGTCACCATGCATGCTAGGCAACAGTTCTACCTCTGAGTTATGAATCAGCCCTTTTTAAAGTTTATATTATTTTTAATTTTGCTTGTTTGTTGGCACTAGGAATTGAACTTAGGGTCACTCTACCACTGAGCTAAATCCCCAGCCATTTTTACCTTATTTTGAGACAGGGTCCTGCTAACATACCCAGGCTGGGCTTGAATTTGTGATCTTCCTGCCTTAGCCTTCAGAGTCACTAGGATTATAGGCATGTGCCACTGTTCTCGAATTACTACACTCATTTTCACTAGTACGTTTTATTCCTGGCTCTTAAACATAAGGAAACCCATAACTGTAAACTCTCACATTCTCTCCTGAAATGAATTTTTGTTAATTATGTTATATAAATTACATTATGAATGACCCATCAGAAAGTCATAAAATATTCTCATTCTCTGTTGTAACTCTAATTCCCACAATTGATTAGACTCTTTCACTGTAATGGACACAATATTCATTTCAGCTTCTCCACTAACTTCTGGCTAAAGAAATTTCAGAGTCAGGTTTTTTGTTTCAAGAAGAACTTGCAGATGTTACACTCATTTTACAAGTTCAAAAACATCTCTTTTTGCATTTACACTTGATTGGCAACTTGACTGTGTGCAGGTTTCTTGGCTTTCGCTATTGTCTTCCTCTGGCATCATATTTGTTTGGCTATTTCAGGATGAGCTTAGCTCTGGAGGATTCTGGAGGTAGGCTTACTATCAGGTCCCTCTACTTCCCCAAGAGATATACTTTTGATCATGCTGGGGATTACATAATTCTTTCTCCTACTAACCAGTTGCACTGCAAACAGAAGGTCTGTGTATGGCTTGCAGGAAGCCCAGCCTGTCATAAGATTTGTGCATGTTTGTGGTGATTCTGAGCTTTTTAAAATGATTTCCTTTTCCTCAGCTGATATAAGCTGCTGCCTAGCTGGCTGCCACCCACTGTCTCTCCTCCACTCAATCATATTTTGGCCATCCTGGCCTTTTGCAAGCAAGATTTGTCTTTGTGACTTCTCCATCAATCCTATGTCCCATGCTGCTCTCTGGAGAGGACAGAGACACCTATTCTCCAGATCCTGCTCTTTCAGGGTCCATGAGCCTTGCTCACATACTTCTCCTCTTATGGAGCACTCTTTCTCAGAGGGCCATTTGTTTAGGCTGGCTTTCAGTGATTGTGACCACTCCTTGCTATGATCAGCAATTTAGGATTTGTCTGGTTGGTATCGTTAAATTGGTGTTCTCGGTTTTTGCATTCTTTTTTTTTTCCTTTAATTTATGAGAATACACATTTTATATTGTTTTGTTAAAATCTTGTAAGGTTGCTCAAAAATAAAAAAATTTTAAAAAAAATAATAATTTATGAGAAGAGAAGGGGGTCAGAAGACCCTAACTCTGACCACTTTCAACAAATTTCTCCATAATTCCATTTGGAAAAGCTTTGCATTCAGTAAAAGGTAAGGGAGCAGGCTTGGCCTCTATACTAACTAGCGCATTCTTCAGTTTTGTTTTATTTAGCATAGTATATGATCAAAGCATGTTTTTAAATCTCCTGTTTTTAGCTCTTCTAGACAGTGAAGGGTCATTCAAGGTCTACTCTCCCCTGACCCTGCCCCAGAAGAATTTCCTTCAGCCTCTGCTTATTGCAAGGGGGAACCCAGGGCAAGAGTCCTCAGTTCTCACTCCAGGAAGTGATAATGAGCTACTGGCAACCTCCTCTGTACTCTCTACCTTCAGGCATCACTGAATTCACTGAGACTCCCAATGTCATTTGTCCCTCATGGCAAAAGATAAAGAATTACAAAACATCCTTATTGTCTGTTTCTCTCCCACTCATAAAAACAAAACAGATAATTAAGACTTCTTTTATATTTTACTTCACTTACGGCTTAAGGAAATTAAGGTTGATTTCAGTAGCAGAAGAATTCTTAACTTCTAAATAGGGTCATCAATCGATTACAAAGAAAACTTCAATGTAAAATCTGCAACTTCATTTCCAACAGAATTCACTTTTTAAATAAGTTGCTACCCATACAATGTAAGGATATATAAATATTTTAAATGCTGATAAAGAGATAATTTACATTTTTGGTCCTCATGAATTTAACCTAGTAAAACCTATCCTTAACACTTTGTGTATTAAGCAACTGTTCTACCTAATAGTTTCTATAAGCAACTGTTCATAAATTGGATTTCCCTGGCAGGGAAAAAACAAAATCAAATACAAGCATAAATTTATTTATGAAATATTACTAAAATTGAAAAGTAATGGTGGTAATTTAAATTACATAATTAGGTTCAGATAAATTTGCAAAATAACTATGAAATATCTGCATGTATATTTTAATAAACATTTAAATAAGTAAAATGAAAAACTAATACTAGGCACATTTCACTATACTATACAAATAACTATGTCCACTTTGATGAACAATTTAAATAAAAATTTAAAAAAATTGATATCACCTCATATTACAAAGTAAAATGCAGTATTTGGAAACTTCTTCAAAATAATTACAAACAATAAGAATTTAT
>PVKS010053676.1:0-10336 GCA_004027875.1 Aplodontia rufa
CCACTCCTGGGAATCTTTCCAGGGGATTTAGAATCAGCACATTACAGTGACACAGCAATATCTATGTTCATAGCAGCACAATTTACAATAGCTAAATCATGGAAACGACCCAGATGTCCCTCACTGGAAGAATGGATCCAAAAACTGTGGTACATTTATACCATGGAATATTACACAGCAATTAGAAAAAATGATATTGCAGCCTTTGAAGGTAAATAGATGGCTATGGAAGAAATTATATTGAGTGAAATCAGCATAACCCAGAGAACCAAGGGTTGAATGTCTTCACTCATCTGTGGAGGCTGGAACTAGACCCTGGCCATTGAGAAAGGTGGTCTATTATCATGTGTTAAATCCAGATAGGTTGTAATGTTATACAACCTAATACATTTTTAGAGATGTTTTGGGAAGGGGAGGGGAGGGATAAGGGTGGGTAATTGGGGGGGGCACTCTTGTGGGTAAAGCTAATCTTCAGAATCTATATTCATATGATATTATTTCATTAAAAACTTATATGATTGTTGAACAAATAAATTTCTCAATAAAAAAGATAGAATACCCTGTATATAAAATTAAAATAAATAATAAATGACATTTATGTTAGAGGTGCTCACCACACTGAGGGCATGGTCCCCAAGGGACCGCAGGGCAGGGACGGGACTGAAGATGGCCATGGCAGAAACCCCTGATTGGCCCCTGCCCTCCTGTCCCCTGTTAGTAACTGGAACACTGCAGCCTGGCACACGCCCAGTGTGTCCACATCACTTTATGGTCAGGGTGTACAGGTCGCTGATCTGGTCACTGGACGATGACGCAGCCATTGTGCAGGTCCCAGGTCATGCAGAAGAGGAATCTATGTGCCTGCCGCTTGATGGTGCCAGGCCATGTCTGCCACATGGACAGGACCCAGGGGACTATGGAGAAGACTGAAGGAACCCAGGTCTCTGAAAGCCCTGGGGGACAGATCTGCAGGGTGGCCTGCAGCTTGGGCTTCTGTGATCCAGGGCTAGACTTCCATCTTCCTCTCTCAGTGCTAATGACTGATTCTGAGAGGTGCGCCAAGCTGAGCCATGACTTACAGCTGAACGTTCCGATTCCCAGAGCCCAAGAGCAATACTTTGCAGCCATATTCTTGCTGATTCCACGGAGGGGAGGTAGGTCTGCATGGTTACTGCGCCTCTGTTATTTTACACTGTCCTGACACTGAAAAACTGACCCAGAGAAAGCTGCGTCAGTCACACCGTTTGCCCTGCCGCAGCTGTATCTCAGATGTCTCCACCAGACGTGCACCACAGAAACACACTCGCTGGTTTGTGGGTGAATCTATTTAACATCCCATATCTTCTCCCAAGCCCCAAACAGAAAAATGACCTTGCTCTTTTTAAAAATTTTTAAAGGGGGAAAGAGAGCGTGAGAAAGAATCAATTTTATTTTCCATCTGGCCTCTGTTTCTCCAACACTTAGTTGTGTATGTGGTGCTGGGGTTTGAACCCGGGTCCTCACGCATGGCAGGTAAGTGCTCTGACCACTGAGCCGCTGCTCCATCCTCATAGTCCTGCTCTTGATGACGTTCTCCTAGTTTTCTGGTTCAAAGGTGCAGCCTGTTTACACCTCACAGCTTGCTCTCACGGCCTCGGGTCAGGAAGCGCCACAGACGTCTGCTAACCTCCATGGCTGCTTGTCTGGGAGATGGAGCTCCCTTCCACCTGACAGACCCTCAATCTTCAGTATTTTCCTTCTAAAGTTTGTTACTTCATGGTTGCAAGATGGCTGCATAACCTCCAGACATCACCTCCTTACTTGACTGAGTTCAAATTAGCAGTTAGCAGAGCAAGGAAAGTTCTGCTGTGGGCCTCTCTTCCTGTGCTTGGGAAGCGCAAGTTCTCCAGAAAGCTCCAGGGAGCTTGTTCATGAGGGACAGTAGAATAAGTTCACAGGCGCTGGTGGGAAAGGGCCTCGCTGGCTTCCCTGGGGCAAGGCAGGTAGTGAGTTGTGGTGGCTCTGGAGTTGTCACCTGGTAGGATGGGGACACAGCCTGGCTTTGGGGGACTCACAGGGCATCTGAATGACAAGGGGTGGACATTCCAGCTGGGAAGAGGGAAGACTGGGCACCTGGCTGCGGGTGTTTGTCTTCCTCTGCTGCTGGCCGGCCCTGGACACTCACTCCACGGGGAAGCGTCAGCCACACGAGCATGCTACCTGGGAGCCTGTCCTTCTGAAACTCCAGTCTGTCAATCTGTACAGCCGCCCTTCCCTCCCAAACAGCGTTCCAGGGAGCTTTTTGAGAAGTTTGAAAAGAATCATCATAAGATCATAAAATAATCATTAAGGCCCACAGACAAGGATGCCGACTTTGAGAATGGAGAGCAAGGGAGACGGAGGTGACAAAGCCGTGTTGGGAGCCAGTGCACACCCAGGACGCGGGCAGAGGCTGCGAAGGGGGCGTGGGGAAGTGCAGAATGTCCTGGGGCGGCACGCGGGTCCCGGGAAGAGAACGGGGTGGTTTCATGCAGCTGGACCATCACAGGAGGAGGAAAGCGCGGTATTTCATTCATGTTGTCCAAGCACAGGGTAAAAGCAGGAGTCCCCAAGGCTCTGCTCAGCTCAGTTCCAGGGGCTACAGGCAGCGCTCTGAATGCAGAACAGCATGGGCGGTGAGGAGGGTGGGGCGGGTGGAACCACAGGAGTCCCCCCATCAGGGGCCAGGGCCTTCCAGCAAGATTCCACCCTGTCCTGGAGCATCTGCCACAGCCAGCAGGTGACCATGGCTGCTCTTGGAGGGGGAGACAGCCTGGACTACTGTCACATTGAAACTGAAAAATTAACAACTATATATATATTTATTTATATTGGTTGTGGAGCAAAATATAGAGGAATCAAGAGACGGGGTGTGGGCGATGTGGGGGTGACTGGTTTAGGAGCAAATGCACAGCGTATTGTTACTTTGTGTGCATTTATGATTATACAAAACTCCTTAATAAGAATAAATAAAAAAGAAGACTGCGGTTCACCGTGGCGATCCAAGACACGAGGCTCTGGGTCCAGTCCAGCCAGCATGGAAGCCCTCACATCGCAGGATGGAAAGGGAGTTGTGTCCTTTGCACTTTCTTGGAAGAAAACTTCCTTGGGAAAACACATAATCTTCACGCCCAGTTAAATGCGTAGTATATTAGCTTACGCTGCTCCCTTTGAGTGGGAGAGCTATCGACATCGTAGTGGGGAAAGTGTGACTCACATCATGTTAGCCATTTGGTAAGCAGTTAGGGAAAAAGTACACGGCGTGATCTGTCTGGGTCGGCAGCGCAAAACTGAGAGAAACCGGGCACCCAGGATCCAGCCCGGCTGGAGCTTCTCCCACCTGCAGCGCCACCGTCCACCAGGGAAGTGTGTGAGGGGGCTCAGCACAGCATCTGACCCACAACAGCTCCACCACCACCAGACCTCCGGTCTGACTACCAGAGGCAGGGGAAGGACCCCCAAGGGCATAAATGCATATGAAGTAGCCACAATGCATACATCTAATCCCAAATCACAGTCACCGGTTGTCCACACTCCAGGCTCTTGGTTCTTCTATGTCACGCCCCATAGCAAATCTTGAGGTTCACTTTCAGCACTCACTCTTCTTGTTCCCTGGGTAGAGAATGGCCAAGAGAGGACCCTGTGGGGGACCCTGGTCACCCTCTTCACCGGCATCGCTATCACAGCCTCCAAGGCAGCGTGGAGGGAGTCAGACTTTGTCCTCTACCTCCAACGCCAGCCAGACGGCTCAGGCTCAGTAACCTTCTCCCGAGATGCAGGAAGATGGGAGATGGGGTGCATGGTCCCCAACAGTCCTTCTGGAGAGGGCCCTAGGAGGGACCCAGGTCTACAAGGCCTCCTTAATTCTGTTCTCAACTGGAAAGGTGCAATCCCAGCTAAGGCACAGGAGGCCCTTCAGAGGGAGGATGGTGCCTGTCGTCCCCTGTTGTGGGCTGAAGCCAGGTCGTGATGCCAGGAGGGTGGTGGTGGAACGGCCAGCAATGACCCTGGAGGGTGGCATGAACTTGCCATGTCCTAGGGATAGAAGGACACTGCAGGAGCAAGAAGGGCTGAGGGGAGAAGGGATTTGCAGGAGACTGGGACAGAAAAGGACAGAGAGCAATGTCTCTAGTGACCTTGGTGAGACACAAGCTCGAAACTGTGCACCCCGCTGAGTGGAGTTCTGTGCTCTCACACTGTCCACGTCATCCTGCAGGACACGAGACCCCCTCTGTCCAGCGTGACCCACCCCTCTGGGAGTGCTAGGTCCTTGGAGCAGGGGCTGGGTGTCCCACGCTTGCTGTCCTCAAGCAGCCCCTGCTTCTACCTCAACAGCCTGGTGGGTCAGACTGGTGACATGGTTGGCACCAGGCATCAAACTCACAGGACAGATGGCCCCTGGCCCTGCGTGGCGCTGCTGCAGGGCAGAGAGCAGGTGGCACTCTCAGGGTGCGGTGCTGTCCACACTTGGGGCATCCTGGAGTGCAGACTGCTCCTATGCCACGCCAAAGCCAGGGGACCCGCACGGACTTGAGAGCAGAGGCGGCGTCACAGCCACTGGGTGTTGAACAAACACGGGGCCTCTCCAGCTCCAACGTGGAGGCCAGCCCCGGGCCAAGCACACACGCAAAGAGCCTGGAGGCCGCACTGGCCGGAGCTCAGCTCCTGGGCTCTGCCTCCAGCCTCCTAGTGCTTCCTGTCTGGAGTCTGCTGGTCTCCAGCCCACCCTGCCTGCTAACAGCAGATTTATTTCCTTCTAACTGCGAACCCTGTTAGATAGCACTGAAGAGCAAGGGAAGCAGGAACAGGTGACTGGGAATGGGGCTTCCAACTGCTCAAATCAACAGAGCAAAGGGACATTTAGAGGCCCGATAAGGCCTGGCCCGTGCGCAACCATCACCCATCCGTTCACTTCTGCCGCATGAGTAACCTGCCACCCGGTCCAGGGATAACTGTGGAGGGACTTGGGAGACACAAGGATGAGGCCGGCCCAGGCTCCAGTCAACACAGGTAACGGAACAAAGTGCTAGCCTGTCACACAGAAACGAACATTCATGGCCTACTGAGGATGGCTCTTGACCTGTAAGAACTCTGGGATCCTTAACAATTCATTTAAATTTACTCACGTTATTAGGAATGAATATGAAAATATCCAACTAACCCTGGTGGAATTACCTTAAACACGAGCATAAATAGATGCGGAATTGTCAAAATCCATGGATCTGTTTCTGCATTTTTACAATCTTGACTGCTGCCTGCTTTTCTGGAAGAGCCCTCCCTACCGGCCGTCCTGACTGACCAGGCGTCCACTCACCTGGCCCTGCTCACCTTCACCCCACCCTGGGGCATCCCACCCCACCTGCCAACACCTGCAGGGCATCGCCTGGCACGCCCGGCCTCCCCCGCATCCTCCGGCCTCCCCAGCTGCGACAGCCAGTAGCGTCATGGTTTATCCGCGGGACGTCTTCCTTCATCGCCTCTCAAGCTGTTTTGGCGACTTTGAGCATTTGTTCTGTAGATGAATGTTAGATGATCTGTTCTCTGGGCACACTGTTAGAATGGCTTTGAAGTTGTAGTAAGAACAACTAGTGTTAGGATTTGAGCGAGTGTGGCGAGCCCCTGCGGGCTGCATGTGGTGAGGTGGCCATGTGGACCCTGCTTATCCTGTTGGGGGACGAGGAAGGCCAATCCAATACTCACCTCCCCTCAGCCATAGCAAAGCTTGGGAGCCTTCCTCAGAATGTTCAATTGATGTCAAGCCCTCCCAGGTGTTCAAGCATTTACACAGTGCAGCTGTGCACACTCTGGAGCTGACAGAGGAAGAGCAGCCTTCTCTAAGTCAGTGGCTCCTGACTCTCCAGAGTCACCACAGCCTCCAAGGACATGAGTTCACGACACCCAGCTGGCTCTGCGCGCACACACGTGCACACACACACGTGTTCCTCTCTGCATGTAGACAGTGCACACATGCACACACGACCCCCAGACTGCTATTCACACACACGCATGTGTGCCTGAGTGTGAATACATATACTCTGCACAAACACATGTACACGAGCCTGTGTGCAGACACAGGTGTACATATTCACACACGACACCCAGCCGACTCTGCACGGATACACATGTGTGCCTCTCTGCATGTGGACACATGAATACATGTGCCCAACACCCAGCTGGCTCTGCACACACACATACGTGTGCCTTTCTGTGTGCAGATGCATACGCACACATGCACACACAGAGCTGCATGTGGACTGCACTCTGCAGAGTCCATACACCCTTGCCTGTGGGAGCAACTCCCAGGCACGACCAGAGACCAGCGCTCTTCACTGAGCGGCCCCACATCTCTCTCTCAAGGGCAAATGAAGAGCAAGGTGCCCGATGCGCCCACAGCGTCACACACAGAAGACAACGGGCACCGACTCGGGGCAGGGTAGACGTTCAGCGGATGCTCTAGGAGAAGGCGTTAGAGAAGCCGTAATGCGTCTGAGCTCTCAGTGGCCCCCAGCGACAATACACTTGAGGGCAGAGCCTGGTGCAGGAGTCCTGCAGCTGAGGTCCTGCTTCCAGCAGCTGGGAACCCAAGGTGCCACCAGCACTGTGGAACTCTCCTCACCCCATAAAAAACAGGAGTGTTTGTGCACACATGCAGCATGCGACACCACGCCTGCGGGCAGCAAGCGCACACTGGATCATGGGGCTGCTTCATTTCCACATCACAGAGCTCACATGGTGGGGCTCAACAGCCTACAAAGGTGAGCGGGCTCACACACGCGGGCAAGACCTACGCTGTCCCTGCTCACGCACGCAAAGACGGCTCTGCAGCTGTCCCTGCTCACACTCACACATGCGGGCAAGACCTACCCTGTCCATGTTCACGCTCACGCACGCACAGATGGCTCTGCAGCTCTCCCTGCTCACGCTCACACATGTGGGGGGCCTACACTGTCCCTGCTCACACTCACACACGCAGACAAGACCTACACTGTCCCTGCTCATGCTCATACACGCAGATGAGCTCTACAGCTGTCCCTGCTCACACTCACACACGCAGACAAGACCTACGCTGTCCCTGCTCACGCTCACACACGCGGACAAGACCTACACTGTCCATGCTCACACTCACACACAGACGAGACCTATGCTGTCCATGCTCACGCTCACACACGTAGACGAGACCTACGGCTGTCCATGTTCACGCTCACGTACACGCAGACGAGCTCTACAGCTGTCCCTGATCACACTTACACACAGACGAGACCTACAGCTGTCCCTGATCACACTTACACACACAGATGAGACCTACAGCTGTCCCTGCTCACGCTCACACATGCACTGACGAGACTTACAGCAGTCTCTCCTTATGCTCACACACACGTGGATGAGACCTATGGCTGTCTCTCCTCATGCCAAGGGGGTAGGGGATGATGCAGATTTGGAAGACATTTTTATTTTCCAGACATTTTTAATTTTGAAATAGTTTATGCTGAGCACTGAAATAATAAAAATCATAATCAGTGAAGCAATGCAGTTATTTCTGCTTAAAGGAGTGAAGGCAAACTACCACAAGGTAGTCACTTGCTGAGCCACACGGATCCTGGAGGGGTCTCCATACACGCAGATCACCACCAGCGTGCTGTAGGTAAATCTAGCTGACAGCCCTGCCTGGCCTGTCCCAGGGAATGCCCAGGACTTTCAGGTGTTCCTTGTCTCCCACACACCTGCAGGCTCACACAGTGAGCAGTGGTCCATACCCAAGTCCAGCATGAGCTCGGCTGCACCTGGAAGGACGTGCCCGGGCAGCATCTGTGAGGATACCTCATGTGCTTGGGCACGGACACAGGACACTGGCTGCTGGAGCATGGGTGCTGGGAGTTTGCTGTGGCACGGGAACAAGACCCTGATGTCCCAGGGCTCATTTTCATGGGGATTCTCTGTCCTCCAACCCCTTGATCGCTGGATTGGATGACACTGTTGCCCTGGTTCTTAATGGGGATGGTAAGGTGTGCACAGTCCAAGTGACTGCCCCAAACGCAATAGTGCTTTTCACGCCACCCAATCATCTGACTCCAATTCATTTCTCATCAAAGTGCTTAGAGAAGCCCAAGGGACTTAAAGGGACTCCATTCAACATGCATTCAACCTATTGGGATCACGTGCACCGTGCGTATTTCCTGTGCAGTGAGTTTGTTCTGGAAGCTATCTGGGTCCTGCTCATTCTCCCGGTTCAGGAACTGGCCCTGAGCAAGCCCACTCCCGCCTTTCCAACAGTTCTCGTCCTCACAGCCCCTCTTCATCTCTCATGGGGCACACAGTGGTCACTGTCCCCGGCGCTGTGACACATGTGACATGCACAGCAGGTCACTCCAAGCCCAGAGGACTCATCCAAGAACTCCTGGAGAGCTGTGGCATGTCTACGTCTGTCCTCCAATTCTGCATTTGTACTTTGCAGAGCTACGTGTGAGGCAGGGTTGCTTCTTTGGCTCTTACAGGTCTGGTTTATGACCGTGAGCTCACTCCCTCGAGAATCCAGCCTGAGGATTTGGTGTCTTCCACTTCTTCCTTTAAGCCCAGTTCCACGAAAGCTCTGTGAACATCCAAAATGGACCTGGGTTGGATGAGGTGAAGCCCCTGTGTCTCCTCCTCATGGGAATCAGCGGGTAAACGAGGTCCCGGGAACAGTGGCCAGTTCACCAGGAGGGACCTCTGGAGCTCTTCACTTACACGTGACATCGAGGTCCCCAAAGGCCATTATGCCAGTGTTAAGCAATCCTTGATCTTCCCCTAACTGCTATCTCAGATGCTCCGGAATTTCTGAAGCTGTAAATTTGCATAGAATACAAGTGTGGATTCCACCTCTTTTCGAAAGGAGGATTTTTGGGGTAGGGGAAGTCATCTTCTATTTGTGTATGTAAATGTCAATGGCGGGAGTTAGTTGCAGACATTTTACTCCACGTATTTTTCCTACCATACCAACAGGAAAGAAATAACAGATTCACACTCTCCCCATTCCACAGTCTGTCCTGCTCCAAGGCCATCCCTCCTAGAGTTCCGGAATCTTCCAGGGACTCATCACTGTAGGGACTTGAAGTAGCCCCCTCTGCGCGTTCCAAGAAACACACACACCTGTGTGAGCCAGCAAGGTCCCTGTAGAGGGCCCTGGGCTACCTATGCAGACATAAGGACTTCTGCCCACAGGGCCACTTGTTAACAGGGACTTGGGGTGCCAGTGTTCCTGGGAGAGCCACGTCAGGCTCAGGTGCTTGCTAGAGGGTTGCACTCCTCCTCTACCTGCAAGTAGAGTCCTGCATTCTTTCTGGAACAACTGCACCCAACAGGTGTCCCCTGAGGACATTCTGTGCCTGCGCTGCCCAATGTGGCAGCCGTGAGCCCGGTGTGGATAAGGAGCTCCGGAAATGTGGGGAGAGGACGGAAGAACCCAGCTTCTCACCCTGTTTAATTCAGTCAGCCACAGGTGGCCAGGGCTTCCACATGGGGCTTCCTCCACGCAGCGACAGTGAGCTTGGAAAGGGACAGCTGTGTGGGTTGCGAACCCTTAGTCCTGATCTTTATTATCGAATGTCCCCCATGGGAGGAGAAGGGCAGAAAGCCACCCCGGGACGTTAAGCCAGCTGGCTCTTGGGTGATTACCCACTGCTCTTCCTCGCATGTTCTTAGACCTTCTCCATAAGCTGCCAGCCCCTCTCCTGTGCCCTCTAATTCCTCGCTGTATCACCTGCACATGGCTGTGTCCTGATGCCCCTCACCTGCACGGAATGCAGTGGCCAGGGCGCACGACGTTGGAACCACACGTTGTCCTGAGCCGTGGAACCTGGGAGCTGTGCGTGGTCCTGCCTCCATGAGCCCAGCTGATGGACAGACCTTTGCTGTTCACAGGACACTGGCACTTGATGGTACACAGAATGGCAGGCTCACGCCCTTTCACACAGCCGAGAAAGACACACTGCTCACGCTCGGCACTTACACATCTTCCCCTACACAACAGGTTCGCCTCCGGATCAATACTCCCCATCAATATGAGGTTTAGGGAAATTGTTATAATTCTGTCTCCTTGAAAGCAAGCAGATGGGCGCTGTCTTGCAGAACCTCGGTATCTGTACATTTTACACTTGCAATTTGATTCTGACCCCTGATCCTGAGGTCAGCTTGCAGGAGCACTGCTGGAACAACCCATGGGGCCCTCAGAGCCCAGGTGACTCCTCAGGGGCCAAGAAGATGGCACTCTGTTTACACAGCAATAGTCACACACACATTTGTGTCCTTATAAGATCTCCCTCTCCATGACTACTTCAACTGA
>PVKS010053677.1:0-10330 GCA_004027875.1 Aplodontia rufa
GTGATAAAGTAGGTCCAGAAAGTGAATGAGCATGTTTGTCTCTTGGAAATAAAACATGTTAATCAGTATGTAAAAATACTAAGTACCAAAATGGTTAAAGAAAATGAACCTGATATTATAATCTTAGGCAATTTATTTCACTTTTGACTTTTTTATTTTTTAGCATGTTAATAAAAGCACTGATTTGGAGGTAGTTACTATTTGCTTAGATTAACTTGGTCTGTTCATTTACTTAGATAACTCCAGCTGTTTTTGAATAAAAGTAAGCATGTGGACTGGAAGTGTATCTCAGTGGTAGAGCACCTGTTTAGCATGCACAATCTAATTCAATCGCCACAATCTAGTTCAATCTAGTTCAATCGCCAGCGCCACAAAATAATCAAAAACAAACATATAAGTCAGTAGTTATTGCTTTGAAATTTTTACTAACACTGTAATGTACATATTTGGTTTTTGTTGTTTTAATACTCTTATCAGGAATGAAGCAAAGTCAGGTGGACGAGGTGATTTGATACCAACCATCAAATTTCGGCACTGTTCTTTGTTAAGAAACCGACGTTGCACTGTAGCATACCTGTAAGTTTCTCAGTGTTTGCTTGGGGTAGAAAGGAACTTGGAGAACTTTCAGTATGGTTTGGTTTCACAAGTAACCTTTCCAGATGGGTAGCAGGAAATCTTAGATTTGTCTGTCTCTCTCTTTTTTTTTTTTCCAGTACTGGGACCCAGGGGTACTCAATCACTGAAGTATACCCCCAGGCCTTTTAATTTTTTTATTTGGAGACAGGGTCTTGCTGAGTTTTTGAGGCTGGCCTCAAACTTGCTATCCTCCTGCCTTAGCCTCCCAAATCTCAGATTATAGGTGCACTGTGTCTGTCTCTATAAGCATTCTAAATTCTTTTTCCATTTTTAAAATTTTTTATTATGAAAAATCGCAATATTCATAAAAGGAAGAATAATAATATAACAAACCTCATAGAGCCATCATATCCCCTTAAGTCAATTATTTTATTTTTATTTATTTATTTGTTTTTGGTAATACTGGGGATGAGACACAGAGCCTTATGCATCCTGGGCAAGCACCCAACAACTGAGTACATCTCCAATACCTTTCCAATACCTTTAGATCTTTTTAATGTTTTGTCATAGTACTTCATCATGTTTTATCTGTCTATACTACACTACTCTAGAGCATCATGGCGTTTTACCACTGACTTTTTATTATCTTTAATATTTTTCTTATTTCTCTGAAAAATAAGGATCATTTGGAACTTCATAACCAATGTATATTGTCACACCTAGAGAAGTGAATGATGCCTTTATGATATGTATTCAGTCCATCTTCACATTTGTTCCATTGTTCCAAAGATACCTTCTTACACTTGGTTGGTTTGTATCAGGAGCCCAGTAAAATCCACATATTCTACTTGGGTTGTTATGAATCTTGAGTCTCTCCTGATCAGAACAACTTCTGATTCCCCTTTTAATTTTCAAGGTTTTTAATCCCTTCTATACTTCATAGGTATGACCGGTTGCTTCGGATTAGAGCACTCAGGTGGGAATATGGCAGCATTTTGCCAAGTGCTTTACGATTTCACATGTCTGCTGAAGAAGTAAGTTAGCATTGTTCAAGTTTATGAAAATGCTGAGTTTCTGGTATTGTTGTATAAAAGATAGTGTTGTGTTTTTCTTTTCTTCTTTTTTTTTTTTTTTTTGTATTGGGGATTAAACTTGGTGGTGCTCAGACACTGTGCCACATCCCCAGTCCTTTTCATTTTGAGACAGGGTTACTCAAGGAGTAACTCAGGAGTACTCAGGAGTTACTCAAGGCCTTGCTAATTTGCTGAATTGCTGAGGCTGTCTTTGAACTTACGATCCTCCTGCCTCAGCCTCCTGAGTCACTGGGATTACAGGCGTGTGCCACTGCATCAGGCTGGCAAGTCTTAACTTGAGTTTATTTTGTATACACTGTGATGGGAAATATGTGGTAGGGAGTAACTCTAAATGCTGTGAGGAAAATTCTTTCACTCAATAATTTTATTTGTAAGTCATCAATTAGTGGGGTTTAAAAACTGGTGTTATTATTTGGTTTTTTTCCATAAAAATATGTGTGTTTTCATTTATTTATATACATGCATGTGTGTGCACACACAATTTCTTGTTATTGGGGATTGAACCTAGGGGCACTTTACTGCTAAGCTACATCTCAGTCCTTTTTAGTTTTTATTTTGAGACAGGTTCTCACCAAGTTGCTTAGGGTTTCACTAAATTGCTGAGGTTGACCTTGAATTTATAATCCTTCTGCCCCACCAGGTCATTGGGATTACAGTTGTGCACCACTGTGCCCAGTTGTCTGCGTGAACACACACACTCTTCTAAACAATATTACAAATTCACATATATGTATATTGTTTTCTTTCAAGAGAGAGAAAGAGTTGATTTTATTTTTTTTCTTCCATTTAGTTTTTGTTTTTCTGCCACTCAGTTGTGTATGTGTTGCTGGGATTTGAATCTGGGTCCTCACACATGCCCGGCAAGAGCTCTCCCGATGAGCCACCTCTCCAGCCCCACAAATTCATATTGTTAATGAAATTCTTAATTTATCCAGTCACTGAGGGACAAAGCTAGATCGGTATTTAAGGTCATAGGTTTGGAGTCAGGCAGACTTGGATTCAAATCCTGGTTCTCCATTAACCGTCCAATCTTTGGCAAGTAACTTGACCTCTCTCTATTTTCAAATTAACTTGTTTGCCAAATAAAGTTCATAGTACCTATCTGTCTAAGGTTGCAATGACTTCTGACGCTTACTACTATCTGGAGTTAAACCATAATTCACAGGTCTAAGTACACAGTCTTCCACAAGACTGCCCTCATGTCAAATACCTGTCATAAGTCCTAAGGTGTTACTGGAGTGGTAGCTCAGCGGTGGTGGTACTTGCCTGGCATACACGGGCACACAAGTTCAAACCCTAGCACCACGTACCCAACGAAGTGTTGGAGCAACGAAGGCCACATGAAGGACTAAATAAAATTGATTCTCTCTTTCTCTTTCACTGTACCTCTCTTTCTTAAAAAAAAAAAAAAGAAGAAGAAGAAGAAGTCAAAGGTGCCACTCTCCTTTGGTTCAACAATTCTGTAGAGTGACTCACAGATCTCAGGAAAGCACTATGCTTAATGTCCTAGAGAAAAAAGAAGACAAAATTAGTCAGCCCAAAGAAGAGGCTCATAGGTGAAAGTGAGAGGGTCCCAAACTTGAAGCTTCTAGTATTTTCTCCCTGTGGAATCAGGACTTAATTGCCCTTCTGATACATTTATATGTAATAGCAGTACACATGGAATATTGTCAACCAGGGCAGCTCATATAAGTATTGGTATCCAGAGTGCCAGGGCTTCATTCTAGATTGGTTGGATTACTGGCTCTAGAACTGAACTCAGTCTAAATCCCTCCTCCTTTCCCCAGAGGTCAAACTGTTATCAAGAGGTCCAACGCCCAGTCCAAGGAGTGGTGTTGCACGCTTATAAGCCCAGTGACTCAGGAGGCTGAGGTAGAAGGTTTGAAGATTCAAGCCTGGGCAAAATAATGAGACCCTATCTCAAAATAAAAAATAAAAAGAGTTAGGTGTGTATCTCAGTGGTAGAGCATCCATAGGTTAGGTCTCCAGTACCATACACACACACACGCACACACAATCTCAAGGTTATTAAGGTATTTTTCTATGCAGTCATCTAGGAGCTGTGTTTTTCCTTTCACAAAAAGATCTGTAGTACTGGCATTCATTTTTGTATATGTGTGTATGGGGGGAAGTTTCATTTCTAATATGAATATTGAGATCACCTAGCACCATTTATGGAAAAGATTCTCCTCTATCCACCTGTTCCTATGCATGGTGCCACCTATCATAAGTTGAATGTTCCTATATTTATGAATTTTGGATGGGAGTTCTTTCTTCTGTTTCATTAGTCTGTCCTTGCACCAATTCCACTTTTGTAATTACTGTGACATTATAATGTCTTGAGTAAGTATTCCCATCTTATTCTTTTTCAGGTTTTTCAACTATTTTTGACTCTGCATTCCCATGTAATTTTTAGATTCAATTTATCAAGTTCCATTTTATTAAAAAGTTAAGATTTTGAGTGAGATTGAATTGAATTTATAGATCATTTGACATAGTTACAGTACTTAATTGTTCAATCTGTGAATGTGGTATACCCTCCATTTATGTAGGTCTTCTTTTATTTCCTTCAGTATTTTTTTAAGTTTCATTTTATTTTTATTTTTTATTTTTCAAAGAAAGAGGGGACAGTGAGAGAGAGAGAGAGAAAGAGAGAAGCAATTTTTATTTAGTTTTCAATGTTGATTTCCTTCCTCGGACACTTCGTTGGGTACATGGTGCTGGGGTTTGAACTCGCGTACTTGCACATGCCAGGCATGCACCATAACCACCGAGCCACTGCTCCAGCCCCTCAGTATTTTTTTTTTTTTTTAAAGAGAGAAGGACAGTGAGAGAGAGAGACAGAGAGAATCAATTTTTATTGAATTCTTCACATGACTTTAGTTGCTCTGACACTCAGTTGTGTATGTGGGTTGCTGGGGTTTGAACCCGTGTACTTGTGCATGCCGGGCAAGCACTGCAACCACCGAGCCACCGCTCCAGCCCCCCTCAGTATTTTTTTTAAATAACAGATTTACTAAGATACATTTCATATACTATAGCATTTTATCATTCTAAAGTATAAAATTCATTGGTTTTCAATATAGTCACAGAGTTGTAAATCCATCCTCCCCCAGAACGGTTTCCTCGCCCTCAAAAGAAACCCTGTAACCTTTATCAGTTACTCTATAGCCTCTCCCTTCCAGCACCTAGAAATCATCAGTCTACTTTGTCTCTTTACCTACTGTGGGTTTTTGTTTTTTTTTTTTAAAGAGAGAGGGACAGAGAGAGAGAGCAAAAGAGATAATCAATTTTATTTAGTTTTTCATGTGGCTTTTGTTGCTCCAATACTTCATTGTATATGTGGTGCTTGGGTTCAAACCTAGGTCTTTGTGCATGCCAGGCAAATGCTCCAACCGCTGAACCATTGCTGTAGCCTTTCATAATTTTATTTTGTAATCCTAAAATGTCTTTTTCATGTTTCTGTTTCTGGATGAATGTTCTGTAAGCTTGATTAAATATGTTGGATTGTAAACTTTTCTAAAGAGAGAGGACAGTGAGAGAAAGAATCAGTTTTATTTATTTAGTTTTTCATCTGGTTTTCTTTGCTCTGACACTTGGTTGTGTGCATGGTGCTGGGATTCAAACCCGCATCCTTGTGCATTCCAGGCAAGTGCCGTAACTGCTAAGCCATTGCTCCAGCCCTGGAGTATAAACTTTTTTTTTTTTTGAGAGAGGGACGGTGCACATGAGAGAGAATGAGAGAGAATCAGTTTTATTTAGTTTTTCATGTGGCTTTCATTGCTCTGAAGCTTCGTTATGTACGTGGTGCTGGGTTCGAATTCCCATTCTTGCATATGCCAGGTAAGTGCCATAACCGCTGAGCCACCACTCCAGCCTGAGTATAAACTTTTGAGAGCAGAGATTTTTGTTCATTTTGTTGAATGATACATCCTAAGTACCCATGACAGGGGCAGGATCATAGACGGCAATCAATAATTATAGTGCAAATGAAAGGTCACAGTAATGATCTATGTTGGGATGTGTGTGTTATTTCTGAAAGGATGAGTATACAATTTGTATACATTTTCTCATAACTCTATTAAGTGACTGTCTTTATGTTTGCAGATAGAGTGGTTCAATCAGTATAAAAAGTCCCTTGCTACTTATATGAGGTCTTTGGGAGGAGATGAAGGTTTGGACATCACACAGGATATGAAACCTCCAAAAAGTTTATATATTGAAGTACGTATAACTTTTTAATGTGTAGATTGTGCTACTTTTTGTCTAAGGTGAGGAGTATGAATGAATATCTATTAGCTTCTATTTAAAAATAAAGGAAGCAGGGCTGGAGTGGTGGCACAGCAGTTACAGTACTTGCCTGGCATGCCTGAGGACACAGGTTTGAACCCTAGCACCACGTACACAGCAAAGTGTAAGAGCAACAAAAGATGAAAAGATAAATAATGTTGATTTCTCTCTTTCTCTCTCTCTCATTGTCTCTCTCTCTCTCTCTCTAAAAAAAATAAATAAATAAAACTAAAAAATAAAGGAAGCATAAACAAAAAGCCAAAAAATGGGGATGGTGACAATAGAACAGCTAAAATTGTATGTGCTTACTTGTTTTAATAGTTTTGTCTTTGGAACCATTTAAGTGTTTTGTCTTATAAAAACAAAGTTACATGAGGCTGGAGCCGTGGCTCGGTGGTTGTGGCGCTTGCCCAATGGCATGTGCGAGTATGCGAGTTCAAACCCCAGCACCACGTACACAGCAGAGTCTTGGAGCAATGAAAGCCACATGAAAAATTAAATAAAAATTGTTTCTCTCTCTCTCACTGTCCCTCTCTCTTTAAAAAAAAAAAAAAGTTACATCAAAATGGAAACTCAATCCCTCAATTTTTTTTTTTTAACGGCAATGCCAGGAATTGAAGAAATCCCTAAATTTTAAAAGTGAAATGAAAAAAAATGAACCTGTCTTCCAAGTTGCTAGATTAGGAATTTTTTTCTGTTTAGTTTAAAAAAATTTTTAAAGAGTTGGACAGCGAGAGAAAGAATCAGTTTTAATTTTTCATGTGGCTTTCTTTACTCTGGCACTTCGTTGTATACGTGGTGCTGGGGTTCAAACTTATGTCCTTGCTCATACCAGGCAAGTGCTGTAACTGCTGAGCCACCACTCTAGTCCTCTCTTCATCTTTTTAATTGATTCCTTAGCTATGCAGAGCTTTTTAGTTTAATTGCATGCCACTTATTGATTCTTGGTTTTAATTCTTATGCTTTGGGGTCTTGTTAAGTTAGTCAGAGCCAGCTCCTAAATGGTGGTATTGGCCCTATTTTCTCTTCTAACAATTTTAAGGTATCAGGTTTAATTTGTAGGTCTTTGATCCATTTCAATTTGAGTTTTGTGCAGGGTGAAAGATATGGATCCAATTTCATTTTTCTGCATGTGACTATCCAGTTTTTCCAGGACCATTTTGTTGAAAAGGCTGTCTTTTCTCCAAGTTTTATTTTTGCCACCTTTGTCAAGTATCAGATAGCTATAGAATTGTGGTTTTGCTCTGTATCTTCTATCCTATTCCATTGGTTTTCCTTTTTATTTTGATACTAGTTCCATGCTATTTTTGTAATTCAGCTCTGTAGTCTTTTCTGGGTCTCTTATTCTTCCAAATAAATCTAAAAATTGATTTTTCTAATTATCTGAAGAATGTCATTGGTATTGTGATGGGGATTGCATTGAATCTGTATTATGCTTTTGGCAGAATGGACATTCTGACTTTATTAATTCTGCCTGTGCAAGAACATAGGATGTCTTTCCATCTTCTCAAGTCTTCTTCTATTTCTTTCTTTAAAGTTCTATAATTTTCCTTGCAGAGTTCTTTGCTTCCCTGGTTAGATTAATTCCCAGGTTTTTTTGTTTTGTTTGGGTTTTTTGAGGTTACTGTGAATGGAATGGTTTTCCTGATACCATCCTTGACTGAGTCATTGTTGGAGTATAGAAAAGCTATTGATTTATGAGTATTGATCTTATATCCTTCTACTTTGCCAATGTTATCTTTAAATTCTTTCAGCAGTGTTTCATAGTTTTCGTTGACAACTTTTCTTCTCCCTGGCTCGAAGTTAATTCCTAAGTATTTTATTCTTTATTATAGTAAATGCAATTATTTTTGTAATTTCCCTTTTCACGTTGTCGTTATTGGTGTATAAAAATGGAACTGAGTTTTGTGTGTTGCCTGTGTATCCTGATACTTTGCCAAATTCATCTATTTTTATTTATTTATTTATTTATTTTAAAGAGGGACAGTGAGAGAGAGAGAGAGGGAGAGAGAGAGAAAGAGGGAGAAAATCAGTTTTATTTAGTTTTTCATGTGAGTTTTGTAGCTCTGACACCTTGCTGTGTATGTGGTGCTGGGGTTCCAACCCATGCCCTTGCGCATGCCAGGCAAGCGCTGTAACCACTGAGCCACCATTCTAGCCCATAAATTCACTTATTCTAATAGTTGTTTTGTGGAATCTTAGATTTTTACATGTAAAATCGTATCATCTATGGACAGGAATTTTTTTTGGAGACAGAATCTTGCTAAATTGCTGAGGTTGACCTCAAACTTGTGGTCCTCCTACCTCACCCTTCCAAATAGCTGGAATTACAGGAGAAGGCCACTACACCTAACCTCTTTCAGTTTAGAATGCTTTTGTTGTTTTCTTGCCTAATTACTCAGCTATAACTTTCAGTTATATATTGAATGGGAGTGGCAGAAATGAACATTCTTACTTGTTCCTTAACTTGGAGGAGGTTTTAGTCTTTCACCATTGAGTATGTTGTTTGCTGAGGATTTTTCTTTATTTTTTTCTTTATGGTACAGGGGATTGAATCTAGTGCTGATTTATACCCCATTTATACCCTTATTTTTTTAATTAGTTAAGTATTTATTTATTTTGTGGTGCAGAGAATTGAGCCCAGGGCTTCATGCATGTTAAGCAAGCATTTTGCCATTAAGTCACATCCCTAGCCCATTTTTTAAAATTTCATTTTGAGCTGGGTGTGGTGGTGCACACCTGTAATCCCAGCAATTCAGGAGGCTGAGACAAGAGGATCAAGAGTTCAAAACTAGCCTTAGCAACTTAAAGTGACCCTGTCATAAAATAAAATATAAGAAAGAATGGCGATGTGGCTCAGTGGTTAGGCATTCCTGGGTTAAATCCTTGGTACCAAAAAAAAAAAACCAAAACAAAACAAAAAGTTATTTTGAGATAGATTCTTGCTAAATTGTGAAGGCTAGCCTTGTATTGCAGTCCTCTTTCCTCAGTCCCCAAGTTGCTGGGATCACACACATGTGCTACATGCCTGGCTACTACAGGGGATTTTTTTTCCATATGGCTTTTAATATATTGGCATAATTTCCTTCTATTCCTAGTTTGTTAAGTTTTTTTTATCACAAGAAGGTGTTTAATTTTGTCAAATGCTTTTTCTTGCATCTGTTTAAGTGATTAGGAAGTCCTGTTGGAGAATATGAGACCCAAGGCATTTTTCAAAGGTAAACTAGAGAATGGTACAGATTATCTCAGGAAAACACTAGAGTTTACAAGAGAAGTTTATTATAGAATTCCACTTAAGAAACGCAGTAGGATTAAAAGCTAGATTAATGCCATTTTGTAACTCTAATGAATAAAAGGAAATAGCTACTAAACCTTTATGTGAACAGCTAATGGGATTTTTATAATAGATAAGTATAGATAACACCAGGACCCCAATGATCAATCTAACTGGCCAAAAAGGATCATTTTATGTGTTCTTGTAACAGGAAGTATGGAACACCATGTGCCAAAAAACAAAACCTTGTCTGCAAAAGCCTCTAGACCTGTCTTCTAGTTTATAGGAGATTCAAGAAGAGGATCATGGTGAATGACCCCACCAAAATCCACAACAAAATTTTGATTTTGACAAGGTATACCAAACTACCTACCCAGTTTCTTCAACAAATACATTGCCAAGGGGAAGGAAAAAAATTAAAAGAGGGAGGGAAGCATACAGATTGTGACAAGATATAAAAAAAAAAAAGAAAAGAAAAGCGTGTATTATATAGCTTTAGTGAATTCTGATTTCAACCTAGAAACGTAAAAAATCATGAGACAGTGGGGACATTTGGATATTAAATGAATATTTCATTATATTAAAAAGTTGATAGTAGTGAGATTATGTTTTTCAAAACAATCTTATTTTGTAGAATTAGATACTAAGATAATTCAGAAGTGAGGGAGGGATACAAGTTTGACCATTTGTTGATAATTGTTGAAGCTCATTGAAGTGAATATGGATTGTCATTATATTAGTTCACTGTATTAGTCTTTTTACTTTTGAATATGTTCAAGGTTTTCCATAATAAAGGTCTAGGACTGGGGATGTAGTTTATTAGTAGAGCTCCTGCTTAACATACATAAGATCCTGGCTCAATCTCCAGCAATCCCCTTTCCATCCCAAAGGGAAAAATGTCTGTTTAAAGAAATAAATAGGTATTGGCAGAGATTTTTCTAGAATGATATTTCTAGGTTAAAATACATTGGGAGTCATGATAAGATTCTGGAGTAATCATAGGACATGATGAAATTATCTGGAAAAGTAGCGTTTTTTCTTCCTCCTTCTCCTCTTCTTCCTCTTCTCTTCCTATTCCTCTTCCTCCTCTTTTTTG